>PVJH01012242.1:0-65247 GCA_004026705.1 Nesogale talazaci
GTCACAGAGAAACTCAGGCTGGCCAAGCTGAACCCAAACCTAACAACCACCGTGGTGCACTGGAAAGAAGAAAAAGGAAACAATAACTAATAAGTGGAGGAATTAGCCTCTTCCTTTTGTGACTCTCTGCTTTGGAGGGGCATAACACTGTTGGGGGGGGGGTCATGTTACAGAAAGGGTAGACCTGGAAAAGGAAACCTGAAAACAGATAGGAATCTAAGTTGCTGCGTACGGTTGATAGACAAAGCTGGTAACGAAACATCGGACAGCTGTGTCCACTCAGAGGCAACTGGCAAGAAGGGCTGGTGAACCCCTTCTAAACAAAATCTTTCATACCACACAGTCACCAGATCCATTCACTGCCAACTGGTTATATATAAAGCATAGTAGGTCTAATGAGTCAGGACAGAACACTTTCATATTTGAAATTTAATAATGTTAATTTTAAAACATAGATGCTTCCACTATTTAAATTCGCTATTATAAGTCTATGCTTTGAAAGGCTTTCAAATTATTCAGAAAACACCCATAGTTTTGTTCTCTGGTTTTACACATACTAAGAATAAAATTCACAGAATAATTATGCAACACTTAACAGATTGAAATCTACCAAGAAGTTGTCATTTGAAGGTAATAATATATTTTCCCGTGAATTTTTTAGTTTAATCTAATTATAAAATCCCTCACTACCTCAATATTGTTAACCTATCAAGTCCATTGTTAGATATAGGATAGTTTATGATTTTAAAACTTTTGAGCCCATCCAGACATAGATTCCTCATTTTCTTAAAATTGCACTAGAATTCCACAGGTACCTATCAATGTTGAAATCAACTTCAAAGAAGGTTACCCAGCCACAGTCTGTCACCATCACTCAGTTCTCACTTTGCTAGGCTGTCTGCTTGGTTACCTGAAAAGTTTGCCCTTTGCTTCAATGATCGTGAAGCATGCTAATAGTCATGAGGCAGTGCAGCACCTCACAGTGTTTCTGCTGCTGCCAGTTGGACCTGACTCAGCAGACCTTCCAGCAACAACCAGCTCCGGGTACTTCGGAAGAGAAAAAAGCCAGATGGAAACATAAGCAAGATATCTAAATCATACACTATATTATACTGACAGCATCTCCACAAACACATTTTTAGACTGCGTATGAGAAAGTCTGGGAAGGGAAATATCTTGATAAATTGGCTATATAAAGTTAGTTTTACTGCATAGTAATAAAACAGTGAGTTTTCATAAGTATATGGATGAACATATGATTGTATCAAGCAACTAATATTAAGGCAATATATTTTGTTTTATGATAGGAGAATTGCTGGCATTTTTACAAACAAATGTGATAATCCTAATAATAGAGAAATCATTGAGATTAACTTATTTTTATTGACTGTAATGCAGAGTTTTCCATTGCTAGAGATAAGTTCTATTTTTCAAAAGCATAAAAAAATAAAAATTTTATCCATCTGGGGATAAGCTGTCTTTTACAATTTCCTATGGACATGATTAACTTTCCGTAGAGTCAACCTAAGGAAAAGCTAGCCTGTTTTCTAAATATGGCAGCATGATTGCAACTGCATTTTTTGCATCTACAAAAGATGCATCTATAAAAGATATATTATGAATACATTTAAGTAATCAAAATGTGCATAAATGTGTTGAACTATTGTCAAATATGCATCAAAATAGCTACTAAACCACTAGAAAATTTAAAAAGAATGCAAGGCTATTAATTTGGGTTTTATATGAAATATAAAATGTTTCTGTCATTTGCTGGGAATTCAAAACTAGATTTCTGATATTTTCATATTTTCATTCTCATGGTTTAAAAGACCTGACATTTTAATTATTAAAATTGCAGGACAAGCTAAAAATACAAATAAATAGATTGCTGTCCAGTTGACTTCAGCTCATAGTGATAGAAGAGAGAAGAACTGGCTGCAAATCTTTACAAAGGATGGCTATCGTCCACCCCCGACAATGTGTATGTGGAAACCACTTACCTTTCTACAGGCACAAGACATTTCACTACTGTGCCACTGGGCCTCCTTGTTCTAATAAAGTAATCTTAGTAAAATTCATAGAAAATGTCCGTGCTCTTTATAAAAGAGGGGATATAAGATGGCTGTGTAAGTCCAGGTTTATTAGAAAACATCTCCAGGGACAGTCCAATGTGGGTAGGAGTGAATTTTATAGGAGGAAGTATGCATGCATTGCTAAAGGATCCCATCCCATTTCAGATCAAGTCCATAAGTTCGATATTAGCTCATAAATCAGTCATTAGTCTGTGAATTCCTCTTCGGGTTCACACCGCATTGCAATGATACTGTGTACAGGAAGATGACAGACTAGTGGGTGGAAATTCCTGTGGGTCCAGTGGTGGTGGAAGCATCTCCAGGACTTTGGTGGCCAACAACTTAGCTCAATGTGGCTCATCAGCAGGAATGTGAAGCAAAGAGAGAAGGTGTCCCATCTCTAGGAGCAAAGAGAATAAAACTCGCAGAATACTCACGAGAAGACCACCCCAACAAAAAGGCATTAATGTGACATGATTGCCTAGACTCCACCCCTAAAACCTAGTTATTGGGTTGACATGAAATTATGCGATTATAATTGCTTTGGAACAATTATTTATTCTAAAGTAGGCTAATTGTAGTGGTAATACTTTTACCACTACAATTGCAAGTATTCCAAATGTAAGGTGATAGTTTTATTTTAGATATACAATTGTATCCAGAATATTCCCCAATTGGCTATTCTTACTTTGATACAAATTCTTGGGTCAAAATTAGGTTTATAAAGATTCAAGTGTGATTTGGGCAATATTGTTTTCATTTGGTCCATATGTTAATTTTTTCAAACTGTGACTGTAATTGGAATATTAGTTAATAAGGTCATGTGATTATGCATGTAGAGAACTTCTTAAATCTCCCAAGTACTCATATATCCATTACCAAATATAGTAGCCATACTTTCCTGGGGCTATTAGTAGCCCTACAAGCAAGATATTTGATCAAATTTTTATTAAATTTCCACAGGACACCAGTTTTTATCTACTTACTGCTTTCAATGGACTATCGTCCTCTAATGAGTCTTTCACATCCCTGCAGTCAGAATGGATGTTGCATGGGTTCATCTCTTTGACGCTGGATTACAGTAAACTAAGTTTGCCCCATCTGCTTCTCTTGCCTTTCTAAAAAGGATAATTATGTGCAATTTGAGGGGCTGTGAATGTATTTTAAGACAGCCACAGATTCTGAATTTTTCCTGTGATATTTCCAATAATATCTTATAATCAAAATTAAATTTGAACACAGCAAAAACTCTAATTTTGACTCTAACCAAATTATAATTGCATAGTTCATAATTTCCCATGGGCTGTACATAGAAGAGATCAATTGAAGGATTAAAAATGATCAGACCTTTTACATTGCTCAGATATTCCCTGTTTAGTTTTCTAAATCTATAGCAGTAGACTAATGTACAAGTATAGCTGAGATTTCTAGGATATCACAGAAAGTCTTGGGATCTTTTTGACAATAAGAACTTATGGCAGCTACTTATATTCTTTACTACTAACACTATGAGTAGATATTAATTAGATGTCTTCATAGCCTGCATATCCTCAATGTAATTTTATCTTATGATTCATATACACTCAATTTTTCTGCTACCGTTTTTAGTACATATCATGGTTTTTATAGATCATGGTTATATATAATGATTAATATTTTTGTAAATATAAATTCAAGGTTTTGGAAGAGGTTACACATGGCATGAAATTTATGTATTTGATAGTTTTATAACCTGTACATATATATACTTTGTAAATACCTTAGTTTTCTATATTTCCTTAAATTGTTCACACCTTTCTCGTGTTGGGACATAATAGTCCCAGTTCTGTATTTTCAATAAATACTTTAATGTATATACTTTATATAACCAATAAATATACTCACTGCCATAAAGTCTAGCTTTTTCTGAAACTGTACCTCTGTAAAGGAGTAGAACATTTCACCTTTTGCACATATACTGGCTGGTGGTTTTGAACTGCTAGCCTTGAGGTTAACAGCCCAACTTGTAATCCACTACACCATTCCTCTACAATCTCCAGTTTTTATTTTCGGTATTTTATTTTTGTCCACTATCTCATATATATAATGTAATTTTTAGTCTCCATGAACAATTTATTCTTTTGCACCAAATGCACGTAAATCACATTCTAATTTGGAAAATTTTTCATAGAATATTATATATGTAGATTGTTTTGAAATGGATTAAAAAGCCCTACAAGTATTTTAGAAATTCCAGAATGTGTATATTTTTCTTCTTCATTTACCCCCAAAATCATTTTATTAGGAGTTAGCACATATTATATCATTTCATAGCTCAATTGTCATATGTCAAGCTGTTTTGTACAATTGCCATGGCAATTAGTTTCCAATATTTTTAATTTTTAATTGAAGGATGTGTGAGAGGCTTCCCTCACTTAGCTATAAGGAATTTAGCATTAAGAAACCCCCTTGCAGGTATCCATTTCCATTTAAATGCGAGTGGCCATGGGCTTATATTTGGGAGACTAATTTAGGTACCATGAGCACAGGACATTTAATGAAATGTAATATATCTCATTGCATATGGATACAGAAACATATTTAACACAACAGTAAAACAAACTCACTACCCACAAGTTGACAGTAAGTTAAAGCAACCCTATGGGACAGGGTACAACTGCTAAAGGGATGAACTGAAATGCACTGTTTGCCAGAGCAAAGTCTGTCTTTGTGCTGCCCACTGAGCAGATGGCTGCTAACTACTGTGGACGTTGGGAATGCCAGACAGTCCAAGGCGACACCCTGGCAACACCAGGTTGTGTGTGCTACATAAAAATATCCAAATATGTTTTACACACATAATAGACTGTGCTATGGTCACACAAGTTTATTAAAATTTCACTAGCATAACCTTACTTGATATTCATTATCACTTAACAAGCCCTTAACAAGGATTGTATTCTCAAATACTAATATACAATTTTGAGACTGGAAGTGTTGCTGTGATTTTTCATTTTGATGATTAGTAAGCTGCACCATTTAAGAAGTTAATTAGTTCACCCAGTTCACACAATTTGTAAGTAGTGAAGGCAGAAATTGAGGATCTAAAAGTTGCCAGTAAGTAGATCCCATACAGAATCTCTTTTCAATAAATCATTTACCCAATTAAATGCCCCCACTGGTACCCCCACCCCCCCATCCTTCTATTTCAGGTCCTTCGCTGTTTTCCCACACCTATCAGAGAAAGCATGGGACCCTTGCCACAAGCGACACTTCCTTCACCTCGTTTTCCCTCCATTTCTATAAATGCAGCTAGCCTCATACTCATATTCTTACAATGGGGAGGGGAAAAATGGGATCACTTCTAGAGGATGTTCACATTTTATACTTTTCATCTATTAGTCAATTTCACTTTTCTGTTAAGAAAACGGTGACCAACTCAGCTTGGGTAACTCATGGTGAATACTCACCAAAACTTGGGATCGGCTTTTCTAGAAAGCATGTCTTGAATATCAAATTTGGACCCCATTTTTCTCTGTGCTTCTATAGTTACTCAGAATAAGTGTAAATTGTATGCAGAATAGACTATAGGTAACCTCAAACAGAAATTACGTAGTGTTTTATATTACCTGTGCATAGCATATTTTCTACAGCATATTGTCTACTATGTAAAAGGACATACACTGAATCAACTTTCATTCAGGTCATTTTTTTTTTGAGGCAGTAAATGTTTACAGGAGCAGAAAGCCCCCTGCTTCAACTCTGAAGTACCTGTGGGTTTGAACTACTGACATTTGCATTAGCAGTTCAGCCTTTAGTCAGCATAGTAGACAATAAAAATTTGTTCAAGAAAAATGACCCAGGAAGTCATTAAGGGAAAAATCAAGAATTTGATTTATAAATGAACTGAAAAATAAAGTGCATTTATCAGAGCCCATGTGAATTGCCCAGTTGGTCTTATCTTAAATGGTCCTCATCTCTCCTACAAAAGAAGTCTGATGTAAACTAAGCTAGTAATACTTAGCTAGTAAACTAAGTATTGGATTGCTAACTACAACATTCTGAGTCTAAATCTACCAGTCACTCTATGGGGGTGGGGGAGGGGGGGAGTCTGTCTACTTCAGTAAGGCTTTACTGCCTCAGAAATTCCCAGTAGCAGTTTGATGCTATCAAATAGGTCCCCTACGATTTCATATTAGTTATATTCTATTGGAAAGCTATGGGTTGATTTTTCAAATTCTCCTAAGGCAGTGGTTCTCATCTTTCCTAATGCTGCAACCTTTAAATACAGCTTCTCATGCTATGGTGATGCCCAACCATAAAATTATTTTTGTTGCTACTTCATAATGGTAAATTTTGCTACTGTTATGAATCCTAATGTAAATATCTGATATGCGGCTGAGCCCCGGTGGCACAGTGGTTGAGTGCAGGACTGAGGCCTTTTGGCTTGGTGGTTCAAATCCAGTAGCAGCTCTCTAGGAGTTGCTGGGTAGTTCCCACGACCATCAGAGGGCAGTGACGCCCCCCCCCCCAAATATCTGATATGCAAGATGTATTTTCATTGTTACAGATTGAAAATAATTAGTCCTAAGGAAAGCATAGTGATTAATCATAAAATGACATGTAATTATATACTGTGAACTATATATGTGTTTTTTTGAGGGTCTTAGATGACCCTTATGAAAGGGTCATTTGACTCCCAAAAAGGTCATGACCCACAGGTGGAGAACTGCTGTCCTAAGGTAATGCGTGAACCTCAGTAGAGGAAACTTACCTTCTCCAGCCAATAAACAATGGAAATTACATAGAAGGTAATGTAGATGGACAATATGTGCTATAATCACAAGTATTTCCTAAATAAGAAATTTCCTGTGCTTTAAAATGGCAGCTGCACATAGATAGTAAATTCATACCACCAAGCAGGTACTATTTGTTAGGCAAGTTACCTAATTAAGGTCTTCATTATTGTTTTCCAGTGGATATTAGTCACAGGATGATTTTTTGAGAATCTGTAGCAAACATGATGAGTGTTAAAAATGTGACAGTATATTCCACATGGCTATAAATAATCAAAACAAAGTTTCATGAACCTTGGTCTTTTTTTGGTATAATAAGTAAGATAAATACATAATTCTGGCAGTTTTCTATACATGAAATTAAAAACTTACAAAATGATTCTACTCTGGACACTGTTTCAGAGTTCACTTGTAGACTTTGAACACATTAAGACACTCATATATGTGTATGAGAAAGAGCTTTATATACAAGAACAGTTGAGTATAGATAAAATATCCCAGCCCAGTCAAGAGCAAGTCCATAAGTCTGGTATTATTATATATATATATATATATATATATATTTATGGCAATCTAAAACTCCCTCTTCAGAGTCATGAAACACATGAAATTATGCCCAATGCAGGAAGATCATAATCCGGTGGGTGGGAAGTCTTGTGGATCCAGTGGTGGTGTAAGCATCTCAGTACCTGTGACTTCTCTCGCTTGAAGACTCTGACTGCCATCATCCTGTCTCCATATGGCTTGTCAGCAAGCGTGTCTCACAGGAACTGAGCATGTGTCCCTCCTTCAGGGAGCTATTTATCTCCTTGACATCTCCAAATGAGGTCATCAAGCTGGGACCTGACTGACGACCTAAACTCCAAACCTACATTCTGAATACTCAAATTGACAACAGATTATCTAAATACCACACACAACTTCCAGTCTTATATGATATTTTACCATCAAACACATGATTGACGTTGGTCATGAGACACATATTAGAAAAAAATAATTAGCAACTAGTACCAAATAGAGAATAATTTGATGAAACTGTTTTCCCAGATATCATAGGCTCAGCTCGGTCTTCACTTAGCCTAGCTCCAAAAGAGTAATTAACTTTTGCCAAAGAATTTATAGCAGTAAATCCTGGCACTACCCTCCCTCTGTGGTCTGAAATAGCTTTACTCTGGGGCTGGCTGACTATGAAGGTGGAACTCTGCCATGTTTTTATTTTTAATCATTCATTGGAGGCTTCTAAGAAATCTTTATAATAAGTTATCATTCAATTGTATGAATAACACTTGTATATATGTTACCATCAACATTTACAAATCATATTCTTTCTACTTAAGCCCTTGGTATAGGCTCCTCCTTTTGTCCTATATCCCCTGTCCTCCCATCCTCTTGATTCCTTGATCAATTATCTATTATTGTAGTCATTCATTGTCTTATACTGTCCTTTGTCCCACTTCAACCACATTTCTGTTATTCATCTTCCTTGGGTGGGGGTTATATTTCCAACCTTGTGATGACTTCCCCTTTTCTCCATTCACTCCCACTATCTCCCTATCATAATGATATTGCTACTCCCACTATTGTTCTGAAGGGTTTTATCTGTCCTGAATTCCATATGCTAAGAGTTCTTATCTGTACCATTGTGTGTACTCTGGTCCAGCCCGATTTGTAAGGTAGAACTGGTAGTTGTACTGAAAACTACCTTGTCATGGTAGTATTGGGGAGGAAGCATAAAAGAATGAGAGGAATGATGTGGGTTTGTAGCTGCTCTACACTACCTTGTTTGAATCATTGCTTCCCTGTAGCCCTTCTGTGGAGGGATATCTAATTTTCTACAGATGGGCTTTGTCCACTCCAGCTCCCCTCTTCAGCATTGATATAATTATTTGTGTTCAATAGTTTGATATCTTTTACTGGATCCTGTCAATACCTCATGATCACACAGCTGGTGTGCTTTCTTTCATGTGGGCTTATTTGCTTCCCTGATAGATGCTACTTGCTTAACTTCAAGCCTGTAAGACATCAAACTGTACATCTTTTTTTTTTTTTTTTTTGGGGGGGGGGGCGGCGCATCACTGCCTTTGGTGGTCGTGAGCACTACCCAGTGCTGATCCTGAGAGCCGCCGCTGGGTTTGAGCCTCCAAGCCCGTGGGCCGCAGTCCTGTACTCAACCACTTATGCCACCAGGGCTCAACCCAAACCTTACATCTTTTTGATAGCCAGGAGCCATTCACTTTCTTTCCCACATTTGCTTATGCTCCCATTTTGTCCTCAGACATCTCAGGAAGATGACAATCAAAAAATGCCAGGCTATCAGAACAAAATATTCTTGTGTTAGGGAGGCCTAAGTAGAGACTCAAAATCCACCTGCTATTTTAATACTTAACATAGAATATATGTACATTGGTCTCTATCCCTTTCATTTAAACTACACACATACACGCACACATCTATGCCTATAGCCAAAGCTCTATAAATAACTTTTGCTTCCTATTTCTCTCCTCTGTTTCTTTTCACTTTCCTTCTGCCCCCGTCATTCTCACCCACCTTTCTGCTCTGAGTTATTTCTCTCAGATATTTTACACCTGATCAATTCCCCCTTCCCCCTTGACATTAAATGCCCTCCTTGCCATCAATCTCTTGTTGTGCCCTTATCCCTGAGTTTGTTGACTCCCCCACTCCTGGTGGTTCACATCCACTCTTTCCTATGCCCCACCACCTCGACACAGATCCCATTGTTTCCTTCTCAGGATTGTTTGTCCTGTTTACCTCATATAGATAGATATAGAGCAGTTGGGAAAATGAGATAAATAATGTTAGGTCTGTCTGATGACCCTTATGAGAGTTGTGCAAATGAGTCTGATGAGGTGCCAAACCCTGTCTCCCAAGTCAGAAGTCTAGTTTCAGGATCCCTCAGGAGCTTGGTTACTTTGCTCTCATTGCTGCCCTACTGATTACCCATCCTATTTTTCCCACTGAAGCCACTATTTCTTTTACTGAATATTTCTTGTTCCCTCTTTTGTACTATAATTAATTAAAAATAACCTTGCTTTGTTCACCTGATATGTCAAAATTTCTTAAAGCCTAACTCATTTTACTTTATTGTTTATATATTACAAGTACAGAAAAGAGAAAAATTGACCAATACCTGATAAGGGAAATGGCATCATTCTTCACATCAAGTGCAAGCAGACTGTATTATTCCTGTTTGTGGAGCTTAACCTTCTGCAAAAGCAATTAGATCTATAATTAAAAAGCTATTTAGAAAGATTAAAACCCCGTTATCTTGTGGCATTTAAAGACAAATGCAAATGTCAGGAAGGATGATTTCATTAAAATTTCTATTTAAGAGCAAAAAATTGTGGATAGAGGTTGTTATTTATTAAAATGTTATAGTTTCAGGACATGTTTGATCTTCAAAGAAGACACTGAAGGTGGAGTGTATCTCTCTGTAACATTTAATATGGCAATCAGATGCTATTCACGAATATTTATTTTGAGGGTTAATTGAAACTAGCAAAACTCACAATGCTGCAGTATTATTTTTAAAAGCGATGTGATTTCTTGAAGAGGTTTTATTTTTTTTTCAAAACCATAGGATTGATGTCAGTATATCTAATTCTAAGGTGACTATATATGTAAAGTAAGTAACATAATCTGACAAACCATAAAGATAAAATTTTCCCACTGTCAATTCAAAGTTTGTATGAGTGGAAAGATAAGAGTTTAAAAGTTTCATCTTTTCCAAACAAGCAATTTAATAAGAAAAGGGGCAATTAGCTTAGAAGTAGTAGGGACTCTTGAATTACATGCTGTTTGCTGAATATTTTTCAAATGAAGTTGCACACATGCTATCGAGCAATCCCCAAGCAATAGCTGATATGGACCCACCCTGGAAAGAAGTCCACTTTGTAATCCATAATTAATTCTTGGATTGGATTTTAAACACCATCCCTGGGAACTGAGATCTGCTGGATATTAACAGAGGATAGCAGTCCCAGATTTCATCTGAGGAAGACCAGATTCAGTAGATTGCTTCTTTGAAATTGGCCTGGATTGAAGAAGGCAGAGAGATGTTTTCTTATGTGACATTTCCAGACCTCATCCAGATACCTCTTATATATGAAATGCAAACTTTCATATGTAGATTTTACCTCATCTGACCTGCATGCTGAACTCCCTCTTATTCCATGAAACCACAGACTTCTGAGAGCCGTGTAGAAACCCCTATGTGTTTCTTGTATCCTTTGCAGGGGGTTAGGCAACTCAACCCCCTTTTTTGGGGGGCTCACACAATTCTTAACATAATCAATACATATATCTAGTGTGACAAGACTATGTGTACATTTGTTGCCATCATCATTCTCAAAACATTTTCTTTCTACTACAGCCCTTATCATTAGCACCTCATTCTCCCCTTCACTCTCTACACTCCCTCCCTCATGCCCTTTTGATAATGTATAAATTACTATTATTGTTTTATGTCCTACACTATCAGATATCTCCCTTTACTCACTTTCCTGTTGCCCATCCCCCATGGATGGGGTTTTATGTAGGTCTCTGTAATCAGTTCCCCCTTTCTTCCTCACCTTTCTCGGATCCTTCTGATATCACTACTCTCATTATCAGTCTTGATTGCTTCATGTATCCTGGATTCCCTGTGTTTCCAGCTCTTACTTGTACCAGTGTATATCCTCTGTTCCTGACGGATCTTTAAGGTAGAATTGGAATCATGATAATGTGTGTAGGGGAAAAGCAATCAAGTACTAGAGGAAATTTTTATGTTTCCTCATTGCTATACTATACCCTGGTTTGCCTCCTCCCTGTGATCTTTCTGTAAGGGGCTGTCTGGTTGCCTGTAAGTGGGCTTTGGATCTCCACTCCCCAGTCCCCCTAATTCACAATGTTATGTTTCATTGCTAATTGATGCTGGATAACTAATCCTAACAACACCTCATGGTCACACAGGCCAGTGTGCATGTTCCATATGGGCTTTGCTGCTTCTCAGCTAGATGGCTGCTTATTTATTTTTAAGCCTTTAAGATCCAAGATGCCACATCTTTTGATAGAAAGGTACCATCAGCTTTCTTCACCACATTTGCTTATGTGCCCACTTTGTCCTCAGTGATCATGTTGGGAAGGTGAGCGTCATGAAATACCAGTTTAATAGAACAAAGTGTTCTTGCATTGAGGGAGTGTTTGAGTTGAGACTCAATATCCATCTGCTACCTTAATACTAAACCAATAAATATATGCCCATACATGTATTTCCCCATTCTCATATATAAATATATTTACATTTGTACATGCCTGTATTTAGACCTCTATAAATGCCCTTAGCCTCCTAGATACTTGCTCTATTTCCTTTCACTTTCTTCTTGCCACACTATCATGTTCAGCCTTTATTTGTGTTTCAGTAATTCATATCATTTACGTTGACTTTGATCAAGCCCTACCGGGCATCGTGTACCCTCCTCATCATCCCTTTTTAGATCACTTGCTATTCCTTTGTCCCTTGCTATTTTTCAACTCATTTCCTTTTCCCTCACCTGCCCCTTTCCCATGTACCCCAAACCGTCATTTTATTATTTTCTCCTCCAGATTGCTTTTCCTGCCTATTTGATTTAGATATACCTGCAGAGATAATAATATACACAAAAACAAGACAGAACAAAGAAAAGCCACAAAAGAAAGCAAAACAGCAATACCAAAAACAAAAAAATGATAGAAAAATTAGAAAAGCTTGTAAATAGCCTAAGGTCTGTTTGTTGACGTTTAGGAGGGTTTTCTGGTTGAGTCTGATGCGGTGCCACTCCTTGGTTCCAAAGTCTCTTTTTGGTATCCCCTGGGAACCTCATTGCCCTGCTCCCTTTGTGTTCTGTTGCACACCCTTAGTGTTTCGTTTCAGTGTTATGGGGTCAGATTGGACTCAATCCCACACTGTATCTCCAGTTCTGTCCCCTTTGCACTATGGGTCAGTGAGGGACATGGGGTCTCATAGTGGGGCCAGCCCTTTAGTCCTCTATGTCCTTTGACTGCTCTGAGAGGGAATATCATCCTCAGGGATTGGTGGGACAGAGAGGGGGAAGGGCTCCACTTTCAGTTTAGGTAGATTTGACTGACCCCGTGCAGGAACTGGTATCTTGCTAATTCTAGTTCATTGTGTGTTCATTAAAATGCTTATGTTTCATATTAAACCCCCAAACAAACACCAAACTATGGCTATTGAAGTGATTTTGATTCACACTAATGCTAGGTCAGAGTAGAACTGTTTTAGGTATCAGGAGAATACTGCTATATTTGTTTGAACTTCTCTGTCTTTTCTTTTCCTGTTAAAAATGTAGTCTTCATTTTAGGATTCTACTTTATCTCCATGGTCCACACAATTCTGCTGGTTTGGTTGCTTGTTTTGTTGTTTTGTCGTGATTACTCCAGGATTTTAAATATCAACATTTTATCTATTATTATTTATTTTCAAATCGTATTAAACTACTATTTAAAATGAAGCAGAAGAGTTTTACTCATAGTCAATGATGTGGAAACTACAATGCATTAAGCTAAAAATTTAAAATGGTACTCTGAGAAGGAACATATGTGTAAAGTGTAAATCTTTTATAAACATTTATAGGGTTGCACAGAGATGTGAAAAGCATGAATTTATATTTGGTCACTTGACCACTCAAAATTCTTTTGTAACACACATCTGTCAATGATTCCTAATATCTGGGATACTCAATCTTTTTGGGGTTCCTAAATTCAAGAACTGGTTTCTTGAATTCCCCACAACTTTTTGGGTGGACCACCTCACAGTTTTTCCGACAAGCTATTTTGGTCATGGATATGTTCATTCATTCTGGAGTTTAAGACGTGGAAACAGGGCTTTGGGCAAAGTGGCATTCACTTCTGATTTGTGTTAACCACTTTAGTAATATCAATAACTTCAACTTCATACCGTACTGTTTATAGTGAAATGGTACACAGTGCACTTTTATTTCACTTTACTATTAGTGCTATTTTTAGCATATACTTTGATATTACTAATCGAGGTGCAAAGGACCTCTGGTGAAATAGGGGTTATGCATTGAGCTGCTTTCTGCAAGGTTGGCAGCTGGAAATCACCAGCCACTCTATAGGAGGAAATTGAGCCTTTCTGCTTTGTAAAGAATTACCGTCTCAGAAAGAGACTCCTACAGTATAGCTATGAGTCACAATTAACTCAATGGCCCTTAGTATTGGGGTATAGTTATGTTTAAGTAGTCTATTAAAATATATTTTAAAATGCCCCTTAACCTATTGCCAGCTATCTTGATTAATTCATGTCAATTCTAATTTCCATCTGCTACTAGAGATAAGTCTAATATCTTTGTACTTTAAGTGGAAAATTATCAATATTTTATAGATAATAGAAATGACATCTAGAGATGCATGCAATTTTCCCAATATTCCATAAATATCAAGTAATAAATGTTAAAACAGTGGAGGGAAAAAAGAGGATGAAGACAAAGATGAGGATGATGAGGATGGAGGAGGTAATAGAGCAGGGTGAGAACAATAGAGAAGGATCCACAGGAGACAGAGGAGTCAGAAGATGAAATGGAGGAGCAGCAGGGGAAATGATGAAGGCAAAGGGAAGACAATGTCAACTATTTCTGTTAGTATTTTATTGTTTGTTTGTCAAGAAGAAAGCTACTTTTAATTGAAAATTCAAGCAGCACACTGTTGTTATTCTTGAGAAGATTTTCCATGACTTTTTCATATTAGACATGATTGTTGCCAAATGCATATCTAAAATAGATGATATTTTCTGTAATCAGTATTCTTAGCAGCCATTAGGTTTTCCATGTGGCTAAAACAAACACACACACATACTCTTCTACCATAATGTTATAATATCTGAGACACTCAATCTTTGCTGGGTTCCTACATTCCAAAGTTGATTTCGTCTGTCCCCTGCAATGTTCTTGGTGATCCGACTCAGGTAGAAATTAAAAGCTATGTTTAAAGAAAGTGTGATATAAAATTCTATTTGAAGAAATTAGAACTAGTCAAATAAAGCATATTATGAAGAAAGTGATAGGAAGCACTGCAAGAGTCATCTCCCGTTGTTGACCTTGATCTGCTACATACCCTTCTTTGTTTAAAGCAGCAGATAGTTTTAATATAAGTACAGTTGCAACATGTTTTATTTGGATTTTGCATATATCTTGTCTCATTTTTGATAACTAAACTTAATAGTAGGTCAAGAACCCAGTAAAAGTAACCATAAAAATATCCTTAATTAACTCAGCAGAAGCACCATAACCGATGAGTCTAAGGATCAAGAAAAAATTTTGTGTTTTAAAATGATAATCAATGGGAAACAAATGGCAAACAATATGCATGTCAAATCATAAATATTAGCATAAACAAAATGACTTTGTCTGAATGGTAAATAAGAACAGGTAAGTGAATCCTATGTATGTATATAGAGAAAAAGCAACTCCAGAATAAATAACGTTGATAATACTGTATAGCTTATGAATTGGGAATGAAATAGGAAGGTGACAAAAAAAATACCTAACAATCACTGAATTATTATTGCTAGTGTAGACCCTATAATGATGATATAAAATCAATTTATGCAGCAGTGTTTTAAGGAAAATACTATATAGCAAACAGTAGAACTAAACAATACTATTAATATTATTATCATGTGAGAAATCAGTACTTGAAGTTGATGTTGAATAATATGAGAAAAGCTGTCAACTAGTTGTAGATTTAAACCTAGGAAGATGAACAGAGTCAAACCCCCAACGACAGTCATTTTTGACATCATTTAACCCACGTTCAGTGGTTTGCTATGTAAGCAAAAGCCTGTGAGCAACTAAGCCAGTCCTTACATTGAAATAATTACTTATGTGTCACCTAAATAATAATGTAATAATGGGAAGAAAGTAGACTACAATCATTTTTACTATTCATAATGTTGTTATAATAGTTACTCATTTTAATATTGAAAAAATTATATGCACATATGTTCATTAGATATGTGTATGCATTTATATATGTATGTACATATACAGCAGAGTCTTCAAAAAGTTTGTGGAAAAATTATCTTTTTCTTTTTTCCATGATTTTCTCACGATCATTGTATGTTAACTCTATTAGTATGTGTTTGAAATAACACAGTTAATTCACTATGTTTCCATCAATTGTTAATGAGGCTTACAAGTAGATGAGTGGGATGATATTTTAAAACTTGGCGAAAGCATACAAACTGTGGTACTAGCTAGAGGTGCAAGAAGGATTGTCTCAGTTTCCCTTGTCAATAGCAATTTGCACATAGCTTACAATAAAACAGATGAATAAACTAAACTAAACTCTCGATTAATGCCAATCCTAAAAATCTATTTTTCTTATCCTAGCTATTGCTGTCATAGTTTTTTATAAAAGCTTAATAATCACACTCTAAAATTTCATAAGTTTTGACTATCATTTTTAAGTTTTGCTGAATAGTTACTCAAAAGTAATGCCTTTAAGAACTGTGAGACATTCCTACTAAGTGATTTCAAAAAGTTATAATTGTGGATTTGTTTTTTTTTAGCTTTAAGGCATTAATTATTATAAAAATTAAAGAACATCTAAAATAAGATATAATTTTATGCATTATGCATACTGTACTTCAGATTTACTTCCATATTTAACCCAGTAAAAATAGCTTTATGTGTCTTTTTCAACATTCTTAATAATGCCTGCTTATTTATGAACCTTAGCTACTCAGCACATTCTGTTTGGCCTTATTACTCAATGGTGTCTTACAGTCTGTTTAATGCTATGAAAGTGAGTAAAGGAAGCAGATGCTTTTGAGATAATTCAGCTATGCTTACTCCCAAAACTTCATCTAAATTAGCTTGCTCAGCACAACCTAGATCTGGCAGTTTTTCATTGGTTTTACATTTACGATGTTCTAGACTCATGATTTTTGAATGTCCCTGACTACAAAATAACATGGCTACAAAAAAAAAATGAAATACCTTAATTCTCATATCAAGTAAATTGGGAAACTGACTAAAGAAATTACACATCCTATCTAGAAACAGGTATAATCACAAAAGCATATGATATGACCATATTTAAATCAGATCTCACTTATTTATATAGCAATATGAAAACAAACCAATTCTCCATATTTCTAAAAATAACAAGGGCATCTTATATCCTTTTTCAAAACTCACTGTTTCATTGAACTCAGTTCACTAGAAAAGTCTCTATCATAAAGCATCATTTCCAGTATGATGCATCAATATTTCCTAAACAACTGATGCTTCTTATTTATTGTTTTAATTAAAAAGGCAGAAACAGTAAAAGTTCCCCTCCACCCCGAAATACTATAGACCAGTAGACTATACAAGGTATTGTTTGCTGCTAACAGCATTTCCTAGAGGAAGTTGTTAGCACACAATAAGGCATTGGCAAGTATATGCTGCGCTATTGTACATAGACAAGAAGCCCTCAGAAGTTTAGCAGAATGTGCCTGTGGGAGTTCACTATTGTACATTATAACAACTCAAAATCTTCTCGGCTGGTATGAATCAGCTTCTAAGCACAGCGGAATCATAAGCTAACACACCGAAAGTCACACCTTATTCAGGTAAAATCAAAGGCAATCATAAAGTAAGGACTGCATGAGAAGCATTTTGTCTATAAAACATCAGCCTGGAGGGAAGACAAGTCTTTTCAGAATATTTTATTTTGAGACAAACTGGAATCTTAAAGTTAGCAAAGTCAGTAACTCAGGTTAAAGAGGCATCCGTAATTACAAAACAATCATCCCATCCGTCTGTTATTAAAGTATGACAGAGATGGTTCTTAAAAATGGCTTGTTTAGGAAAAAAAATATCCTTTTATTCCCTGACTGGGATAAGTTAACTTTTAGGAGTGGAGTTTTATGCTGTCAATTGAGTGTGCTTTGACCTTTGACCTACAAAAATCCAGTTTCAGAATGCTGTCTTTTTTAGTGTCCAAATGATTTGGTTTCTAAAATCAAGATGATAGAGGAGGAGCATTGACTGACAGAAATCTGTGTTTTTCCTCGCGTCACACATGGAGCTCCGAAGCACGTCCACGACATGTTCCAAGGCACAGAATCACCTCTGTTCAGTTCTATATGGGCCAGGAGGAGTTGACGCTAGTCTGTGTTACAGGCCAACTTATTTTACATAGCAAGGTAGTGGCAGCAAACTAGGCTTTGAGCAAAGAATGCAAATTAAAATGTTGGCATCCTTTCAAAGAAAATGATAAAAAGATGCATCTGTTGATTTAAAAATATATTTTGAATAGTCAAGGAAAAACATGATATTCACTTAGGGTGAAGATCAATGGCATAGCTAAAGCATGAACAAAATGGCCTATCCATTAAAATTGCCTCTCCTTCGTACCTGCAGCTTCATTTGTATCTAGCCCAGTGGTAGGAAAATATCTTTCATAATTGCTTTTCTTTCATGAAAAATTTACTGTGACAACAGAGAATCTTTCTAGGCAATGCCTTTGGGTGCACTAAGTCAGCACAAATTGCTGATGCTAGCTTAGCAGAAAAAATGTGTTCTACAGAAGGTACACCCTGCCCAGCCCAACTTTGTTTTTTTTTTAGGTATCCTCTTGCATATTACAAGTAATATCTACTACTATAGATAGTGATACATACATTGTTGGTATATTAGCATAATTTTCTTATTTGTCATAATCCTGCTTTCACATAATATCCCTGATTTTTATATAAGATATACATGTATATACACGATCACTTGTATTTATGACAAATAAAATAGCATATATAACCAGGAATATTATAATATTACATAAAATAGGAATTTGAACCTATGAGTCTGAGAAAAACAAATCATCTGGGTTTGTCCTATTAGAATCCTCATAGCACACTGAATTTTCCCTTCACCAGACAATCCACAATTGTAAATGATCATATATAAAGGGTTTTGTTGTGGAACTGTGTCTAGTTCACAGTAAATTTTACCCTGTCTAATGCCCTATACATTATGAGTATCCAACAAAATTCATCAAAGGAATTGCAAATTGAATGTTTAGAAAGATGATGTCTAAAGAGAAAACAAACCACAAATAATTCCAAAAACAAGATGCAAATTTTGATAGTGCCATCTGTATTGGAAAACTCAAGCTTCATCTGACTATCACAGGTTTCCAAAAGCACCTTTCTCCTTAGAAAATAATCCTTAAATACAAATTTTCCTCAGATATCCAGGTATCTTTTAGCTTTCTTCCAAAATGAGTTATGTGTTTCATATGATAGATTTACTGTGAACACATGCGCTAAATAAGAAATGTATCATTAAACCAAATATATTAAATTCTCTAAGCAATTACCTACTGAAAGGAACTAATCCTATTCTACCTTATGAGTACATTTGCAATAATTTCTCATCAGAAATATTGTTGAAGTTGTATCCAAGGTACTACAGGAACTATTCCTATTTATTGCTGAGTATATAGAGATCAAATTACGGAATTTACCTTATTAAGACAATCTATTTTAGGTTTAACTATAAAGATTTAATATTCTCATACTTCATATATTACTCAGATGTTTGAATTTTGAAATAATTTAACAATTTGGGAAAATACCAGCATTATTTTATCTGCTTAAAATTTGCATTATGAGAAGTCAGACACTGATGTAGCATATATGTATTAATTATATTAAATTGATATAATGTATGAAATTCGTGAGAAAAATTCTAGGTCTTTACCTTACTTTTGTTTATTTAGATAAAATTATATTTGAAACATGAGCATTCATAGTCACAGGAAATTGTTGCATTATTGATGGTATCATTTTATAGCAATGTTGATATTAATAATATTGATACTTTATGATAATTTCACTGGAACTATGTTATTTAGACTCTCCTCTAAAACATTCATTTGCCCCCCAAGGAACCCTGCTGGTGCTGAGTTCAGAGTTGGATTTCTAACTTACAGGTTAGCAGTTCAAACACGCCTGTTGAGGCTGAAGTTCCTGCAACTTCACAGTTCTAAAAACTTTAGATACCCTCTACAGAGACTCTGTGAAGCAGAATCCACAAGGTGGCAGTGGATTGGGTTTGCAGCTGCAAGCAGAGGAATTCCTAATCTAGTGTCTCCTATTGGTCTTCCTGCGAGTAAAGTTCAATGCCTCTACATACATGGTGGCCTTTGCAGATACTTCTATTTCTGGACCTCAGCTTTTTCATTTGTGAACTTGAATAAGAATAATCCCTACCTCATATGGATTACACAGGGAGCCCTCGGGTGTAGTGCTTCAGTGTTGAGTTGTTAGCCTCCAGGTTTTAGGAATCACAAGCCACAGTGCAGGAGAAATACAGGGCTTCCTACTCCCATAAAGGTTTAAGTTTTATACTCCTACCTTTCATTTGATGCGGTTCCTATGAGGGAGCATTAACTCATGGCAATACATTTGTTTATTTGGTGTTAGTGGTGTGCAGATGAAATTAGTTTCATGTATTAAGGGCATATACAATTTCCATGGAATATATTTAGGCCAAAATAAATTACAGACATACCATTCATCTGCAAATTCATCTTGCATACTTCTGCAATTACAGACATGAATTTAAAAGCATGTTTGCATAATTGGTTATCATTATATGAAACAATCTTTTTGGAACATTACACATTACCTGGTAGACACTGTTTGATATTATTACCATTTTTAAAGGGATAAGGAGTTTCAAAGCAAAACTTTTAAAGCAACTGATAATCACCGGTCTAGGATGAGGTGCTTTAGTGATGCAGTGAGTTAAGCACTTGGCTGCTCTTTGAATCCACCTCTTGCTCCACAGGAGAAAGTAGGGGCTTTGCATTCCCAGAAAGACTTAGAGACTCAGAAAAGAATCAGAGTTGTTCTATCTTGTCTCATAGGTCTTTGTGAAGGAAGATGGAGTCAGTAGCAGTGAGTGTATACTGTGCTAGGAAGGAATCCTGAGGCTACAGAGGTGAAACATTCAGCTTCTAACCCAAAGTATCAACAGATGAAGAGTCTGAAAGCTTTACTTTGCCTGTGCCAATTTGAATGACTTTCTTATGAGGTGGCGGCCCTTCTTTGGTCATATTTTTGAGTGCCTTCCAACCTGAAACCCTCATATGCACTATATGTGTGATTGCTATTCTAAAAAATTTAAGTGGGTAATCTATCAGAATTAGATCACTGCCTCTGTTCTTTGGCTGACACTGCTGAAACCTGTTCCCCTCGAATGACTGTTGAGATTCCAGTTACTGATTACATACCTTCCAGCATGGCACCTGAGGGCACCCACCACAGTGCAGCCAAATGAAGGACAAGTGGTGGTCAGAGAGGGATTATCATTGCCATCTGACATTTTCAGTACATAGTTGTTATGAATGAAGTTTACCTCTAAATTTAACTCTAAATTTTAACATTGGAATAAGAATGCTATTAAATGACTTGGATGATCGATTTACAATCTGTTTACTGTTATTCAAACAGAAGGAGGTGCGTTGTTGTCGGAAGCAATCTCTGAATGAGTCTGGTGAACCAAGAGTGTATATGCTTTAGATTTGAATTTTATAGTTCAAAATTCCACTCTTTAATTGCAATAATAGATTGGAACAGATTGTAAAATGTGAGATAATAAAATAGCAAATGTGTCCTGTGCAATTTTGATATGGAACACTGATAGGAATATGCTAATGGCTATTTTATAGAGATGTACATTTTAACTTCATATATTAAATTAAAACTGGAAGCTTATGAGAAAGGTAATTTATATATAAATGTCAGAAAATGTGAATATTCTATACTTAAGCTTGTTTTATTACTTTGCTAACTATCTTTACCCTTGGATAAGAATAAATTCTTTAAAAATCACACTAAGAAAAAATTTAATCTGGATTTCCAAGTCAAACTCTCTAACAAATCTCTAAAGTTAGATAGCATTTTATAAAATGTGTCATACAACATGTGAAAAGAGTGTCATTTTACAGATAGTTACATTTTTTTGTTTGATTCAAAGTCATGAAGAATTCAGATCAGAAAAGTAGCTGAGTTCTAAATCATGGAATCATTATATCTATTCATAATAGTAGAGTAAAGGGTAGATAAATGCATAATCCCTTAATAATTTGAATGCACATTTTATTGATAGAAGAATATCAATTATTCTGCATGCATACCATTCACAAAAAATGATAGAAGTGGAGTACATTGAAATGAAATAAGATTCTACAGTTATTAAAACTTTTTGGACTAGGAAATTTACTTCCATTTAAATGAACCAAATAAATACTACTAAATAAACTCCCTGATAAACATAAGTACTACTTGAAAAAAAAACAAATTATTGACATGGGTCCCAGGTAGTATGATTAATATAAACAGTTGCTTATGAAAGTTTGAAGGTTTGACTTCATTCATTCAGAAAGAAAGACCTCGGATTTGGGGGAAAAATCAGATCCTGGAAATTCCAATGGAGCACATGGTTGCCCTGACAATAATGGGCAGCTTTGATTTCAAACCCAGTGGTCAGCAATCAGAACTAACGCATTCCCATAGGAATCACTATGCCGGAGTAGTCTTTGCTTTTGTCTTACATGTCAAAACCACACTTTCATTTCTCTTTCCCCATCTGGTAATCTGTTTTTCAGAATTGTCCAACCAATGAAAGATTACCACACAGCAGACAACATATTTGGAGGGAATTGTATAATGTACCCAATGATGAGACAGGTATGGTAAAATTATGACTCAAATTCATAGCTAAGCACTAAGTTCATGTAAATACGTAGGGGGAACTGAGAGGTATGGATGATATGAAGAAGGTAAGCACCAGTACCCATTAGCATCACTTACATAGAAAATAAACAATACGAGTAAGTGACTTCTTCCTTTCTTGAGAAAAACTTTGTGAACTTCTTCTGAGTAGACCTTGTGATTTTTTTTCTTAATAAATAAAAAGGTTTCAGTTTCCTAAATTCATTCTGATCCAGTACAGTATCAAAGCTGTTAACTAATCAGAATGTAGCATTCCTGTAATGACACTTCATAAGATCCATTTTCTACACTGCTGCCTCTAAAAATTAAATTACATACATTTAGCAATTTTCTAAGTGCATTGAAAATATCTGTATTTTCTCATCTTGCCATTTGAAGCTTTATTTTTTCAAACTAGCATTTCCTACATATGGGTATGAGGGAACAAGGAATAATAGGGAGACAATATACACTTTAGAAATAACATTTCATTTCTTTTTAAGATTTCAGGCACTAAAAGTAAGTTCTTTTTAGTTTAGCTTGATGTTGATTTACTTTGTTTTCTTTTCTTTGTTTCCTTATTTTTTTGTATCACAGTAGAAAAACTGAAATTTCCTTCTAGTAAATTTACAACACAGACACATGGAAATAGAAACAATTTAGATAAGTCGCCTTTCTATCACTGAGTAGAACAACTCAAGTTATAGTGTCACAAAAAGAACTTTTACTGTAGTGGGGCATTTGATCCCTGGTGTTGTCTTTGTGAGAGAACTTGTTTGGTAATTTGAACCCACCCATTGCTCTTCATGCCAATATGTACAGTCTGGTTCTGTAAGTGTTTATAGTCTGTTTCTGGAAAGATCAAAGTTTGGGGAAAGCTGTAGGGCTGTTCTCCTCATATGGTCACAATGAATCAGAAACCACATCAATGGGTTTTGTTGGTAGTAGGGCTTATTATGTTTTTAGCTAATTAGGCATTAAAATGTTGGTCTTCTACTGAATAAACTTTAGGAGATTTGCTTCAGTTACCTGGCACAGGTACACAGGCAGATCTTCCTTACTCATTATGTCACTATTCAACACACAAGGGTTCTGACAGCTTTAACCTGCATCATTCGGTTGACTATACTATGAAGAAATAGCTCTTCTTTCGTTTTCATTCGAATACATTCCAATCTGAAGTCCTCATCTGCACTCTATATGAAAATTCTATTTATTTTTTGAATGGAGAATACATCAGCAGTACATTGCCAATGACCTCTCCCTACTCAGTTCTTAGTCTGTGACTCTATAGAAGTGGTTCTCAACCTCCCTCAACCATCCTTTAAGACAGTACCACATGTTTTGGTGGCCCTCCAAACTTAAAATTATTTCCATTGCTATTTCATAATTCTAATTTTGCTGCTGCTATGAATCATAATGTAAGTATCTGATATGCAGGACATATTTCCATTGTTACAACTTGAACATAGTCAAAGCACAGTGATTAATCACAGAACAATATATAATTATATATTGTGAAATATTTATTTCTACTTACAAATAAGTAAAATGTTGTCTTTTAGCCTGGTGCAGCATGTGTAACAGTCAATATAACAACAGTTAGCTATGTTGCTACTTTTGTGACAGTATGCATAAAAAGTCAACCTCAGCGTGAAGGTTGAGATAGCTTCATTCTCAACAGCTCAGAAATTCTCAGGGCAATCTTTACTAGAGCACAATAGAGATCACCTTCCACAGGAAGTCTACTTCTGTATTTAGACTTGATAACCAACAAGCTGGAAAACCCGGTTTCATAAAGATATGTTGTTGGAAGTGGAAGAAGAAGACAGAACACAACAGTACTGAAAACACTTGATCCAGAATTTTGTAACTGATATTGTAGAGAAATCAGTTCTCACTTGATCACTGTTAATAACTTCAAGAAACTCCTCTTGTGCTTTCTCAGAAACATTTTCAAATTTGACTGTGAATGGGTTTCTGGCAAGTGCAAATGGGGTATCAGGTAGATTTGGAAAGGGTGATGAAATTTCATCTGCAAGCATGTGCAAGTGTTCTTTCACAGAAAGTGTCATTGTAATAATTTTGTCTGGGTCAATGTCATGTTCCTCAAAAAAAGCAGATAAAGTAGGCAACAAGTAAGTTATATTTTCCTCTAGCTATTTTTCCAAAGCTGAGGTTTCATTTGGAATGATCGGATCTTTCCAGAAAAATTGAGGCATGTTGCATTTAGTCCTTGCAATGATAAATTTAATTCATTCAAGATGACAAAAGATGTCAACCAAATAAGTTATTTTCTGCAGTTCACTTTTATCATTGAGTAGTGCTTTGAACTGCAGTCTTGCTTTCTGACTAAACAACATTTTGAGTTCATTATGAAGCTCAAAAACACATTTTAAAACTTCCTCTGGACAACGATCTCACTTCAGTGTGAAATAGCAGAGCATTATTTGATTCATCCAATTTCTTCCATGGTTGTGAAAACTGTCGACACTTTAAAGTGCTCGCTTTTACAAATTTGACAACTTATCATGCTTGTCATTCTTTCTTGTAACTCTTGTGGCAGCGTTTTCATTGTGGATATTTGCGGATGAACCATACAGTCAGTTCTGATGACTCATTCATTCAATTCCAAATGTTGAAATCCAGGTCAACATTGTTGCACTGTTGGTGCAACCTTTTCCCAAGAGTTTTTATGCTTTTTTCAGAAACGAACCATATGTGTGACATACATCATGTGGAGTAGTTTCTGTTTCAAGAGGTTTACAAAAAAGAAACTCATCTATAAAGTCACCATCATTACTATACCTCATGTAAATCAGTAACTGTGAACAGTTTGCAATGTCTGTAGATTCATCAAACTGGATGCTAAACCTTGAAAATGAAGACGAATTGATTTCCTGCATTACCTGATCAAGAATATCAGCAAATAGGTCATCTGTTCTTCTGAAACCAGTGGATATCACATTCAATTTCATAACAAACTCATATCTTTGGCTACTGGCAATAGTAAATCCTCCGCAATGGTGTGAGGTTTCATAGCTTTGGCAATTCGCAATGCTGTCAAATATGAAATTTCAATAGCTGCTAGGTTTTGTTAGTGGTACTTGCCACCAGTGTCAAGCCTGGCTTTCCTGAGTCCATCCACTTCACTTCTAAAATAGTTGGTGACCTTGCATTCAATGCTCAAATGCTTGCTCACAAAATGGTGTTTTAGTTTTTTGGCTTTCTGGATTTGACTGATAGACATTCACAAAAATCATGTTGCAGTTCCTCAACTTCTGCTATATTTATTGAGTAAAAACCATACTGTAAAAAATCCTCACTATATTTTATTTTCTTAATGTTCTTATCTACATGACCCATTTCCATGGAATGGTTCATTAATGATAATGATATATAGCCATAGCTTTAATAATGGGAAAAATGCTACTGGTATATTCAGTCAATACAGTGCATTCGAGTTTCCTATGATTTATCATTCTGTGTTGATTATCGGTTTTTGCATGCCTGTTATTGTCACAAGGGTCCATATTCACCTCAACCACAGCTTAATATGAAAAGAGCAATTAACAACTATATTAAGTTCTGTGGCACAGATTTCTTTTGTTGCTGTTGCAGCAGTTGATGATTTTACAGTACATGATTTTACATTTACCCAGTAATTATAATTCATGAAGTGTCATTTTATCTCCTATACCGCTGCTTTCAACACAGTAGCTTCTTTTAACAGAGTAACTGCTTTCAGCACAGCAGCTGCTTTCTACACAGTAGTTGCTCTCAACACATGTGTGATGGGTCCACATAAGTACATTGTGGTGTCAAGCCTGTCACATACACCTACATTTGTAGTTTACATGTTAAGGGGCTGGCACAATGATGGCATCACACAGGGTACTCATATGTGGTCATATCTGCATGTGGCCAGACCTGCCTGGAGTATGTTAGAAGAGCAATGTCTGGGTTTCTCAGACTATTGGAAATACCACATGTTTTTTTGGGGGTATCCTTAGGCCACCCTGTGAAAGGGTTATTTGACCTTCAAAGATGTCATGACCCATGGGTTGAGAACCTCTAGTATTGTATAATATTCACAACATAGAGTTTAATATTACCTTGACTTTTTCTCATAGTGTTTTAGAAATGGGAAAGTTTGAAAAAAAATTGAGTGGATTAGCATTTCAAGCTGCAGGTGAAGCTTAGCTTCTTTTGATTCACTATGCAGTGAATTCCCGTTCCTCATTCCCATTCCTGTCCACCGCCTTTCCCCTACCCTGACCAAGATTAATCCTTTTGCTTTGCCAACATGTCTTTTTGCTTTAGAGCTTTGGTCCTAGCACTACTTGTTCACATGCTTATTCTGTGTATATCATACTTCTAATGTTACTTACAAGTCAAGCAGCACGAACAAAAAAATGATGTTTTTAGCAAGGAAGAAAAATAGATTTTAGAGCAACTCCAAAGTACCAATGCAAATTAAATGAAAATTGGAAGAGCTAGATTTTTTCACATGAATAGATATTTTCTTACAGAATAAATACAGGGTTGCTTGAGTGGAAAAACCACTGATTGGCAAAAGATGAGGAAAAAACTTTGCTATTTTACATTTAAATGAAACAGTGATTCTTATAAAATAACGTGTATTGAAGTAATGGTAAAAAATTGAATTTTTAGAAATTCCTCCCCTTAAACGAAATTCCTCCCACTATATACTAATTGATTAATATATCCTATACCTATTTTTGGAAACATGTACAATAGTAAATTTAGTCATCATCTTCTTTGCAAAACAAGCAAGACCTATAATAAAAAGGTATTAATTTCACAAAGGAAATATTATTTTAAAGCCCTTGCTATCTAAATTACATAAAATTAATATATAAAATGCATACATTACAGATTTAATATTGAAGATCATTTAATTCTAGCATATTTAAATATTTATTATGAAATAATACCTGCACCAGTGCTACATGTGTCCACAAACATTTGAATGATTCTTTACTTTTCCAATTATATTGAATAGCCTCAGTAAGTTTTTTTTGTTTGTTTAAATATGTGCAATTTAGTTAGACAAAATCTATAGTCATTGTCATGCCTTAAATTATTACAGATAAACAATGTGGAGGAGAAAACAATGGGACTGATGGTTCCTGAGACATGGGAGAATGGGGAAGAGAGAGAAAGGAAGTGGGTGTTAACAATCCCCAGGCAAAAAGGGTACAACAAGTGATCTAAAGTCAATGGTGAGGACACTGCAGGAGGTCTGCTAGATCTTGATCAAGGGCAATGCAACCATCAGGAATTACTGAAACCTAAATGAAGACTGAGCATGATAGTGGGACAAGAGAAAAGTAAAAAGAAATAGAGAAAATAGCTAGAAGGCAAAAGGCATTTAAAGTGGTCAAAATACAGGCATGTACATATGCAAACATATTTATATAGAAGGGGGTAATAGATCTAGGTTTATATATTATATGTTTACTATTAAGGTAGCGGGACAGTCATTGGGCCTCTACTCAAATACTCTCTGAATGCAAGTACAACCTGTTCTATTAAAGGGTCATTGAATGATGCTCACCTTCCATACACAATCACTGAAGACAAAGAGGGTACATAAGCAAATATGATGAAGAAATCTGATGGTGCCTGTCTATCAAAAGATATAGTATCTGGGGTCTTAAAGACTTGAAGATAAACAAGTAACCATCTAGCTGAGAAGCAACAAGTCCATATGGAAGTACACTGGCCTGTGTGATCATGAGGAGTTATCAATAGAATCAGGCAACACGCATCAAAGAACAAACAATGATATTATTGTGAATGAGGGGAACTGGGGAGTGGAGACCCAAAAAAGTCCATCTGTAGGCAACTGGATATTCCCTTACAGAAGCATCGCAGGGAGGAGATGAGCCAGTCAGGGTGCAGTATAGCAACGATAAAGCATGCAACTTTCCTCTAGTCCTTATATGCTTCCTCTCTACTGCACATGCCCACCCTCCCCCCTCCCACTATCATGATCTCAATTTTACCTTACAAATCATCTAGAGCAGAGGATGTGCACTGGCACAGATCAGATCTAGAAATACAGGGAATCAAGGATAGTCAAAACCCTCTGGACCAATAATGACAGTAGGGCTACTAGGAATCTCAGGGAAAGGTGGGGAAGAAAGGGGTAACCAATCACAAAGATCACCATATAACTCACTGGGGATGGACAACAGAAAAGTGGGTGACACCAGATAGTGTAAGACATGACAAAATTATAAGACTTTATAAATTGTCAAGGGTTAGTAATGGAGAGAGGGTGGGGGAGGGAGGGGAATATAGGGAACTGATACCAAAGGCTGAAGTAGAAAGAACATGTTTGGAGAATGATCATGGCAACACATGTACAAATGTACCTGACACATGGTATCATGTGTGGATTGTGATGAGTTTTATGAGCCTCAATAAAATGATTTAAAAAATGAAAATGATAATGGCAACAAATGTACAAATGTGCTTGACACATGAACTGGAGGTATGGATTGTGATAGGAGTTATATGATCCCGCAATAAAATTATGTAAATATATATGACATTGCCATCTTTTTTGCTAAAAAATAATATATTGACTTGTAATCATTTTAATGTATTCATTTAGTATTATACTTATTTATAAAAAGAAATCCACATTGGGCTTTATTTTGATTAAAACTTTATTTCCAAGTAAAATATACTATATATGGTATATGTGTTATAGTTATAACTCTTGTGAATATACATATATAGCTGTGTGAATATAAAATATGTGTGTATCTATATATGAGTGTGTGAGTGTGTATTATATAGGGTCCAGGATCCTCAAATGTGAATATACTTCAGGAAAGTTTCTTGGAATCATTTTAGTTAAGGGTTTTAAACCCCAAATCTATACCCACTGTCATTTATTTGAGTCAATTCAAACTCATAGTGATTCTGTATAAGATTTCAGAGCCTATACAATTTTATGGGAGCGGAGAGCTGCCTCAAAAGGAGAAGTCACTGTGGGTTTGTACTACACACTTTTAGGTTATCAGTCTAATGCTTACCTAATAACATCACTAAGACTTCTTAAAAGAGCATACCTTTTGTAACTCTTTGTCTTAACACACAGGGGCTCTGATGGTGTTAAAGCACAGCTGCTAGCTTCAAGATCAGCAGTGTGACTTCTCTAACCACTCCAAAGATGAAGGTTTTTTTCTATAAGGGAGTAAATTGGACTGCAACATGAATATAGATTAACAGTATAAGACGATAGGTTGTTTCCGGTGGTTGGGCACTCAACGGTCACGCTCTGACTCATAGGGACTCTTTGTTCAGCAGAATAAAATAGAGCCTCATTTTGCACTATCCTCATAATTGTTGCTATATTTGATATCATGGATGTAGCTACTGTGTGAAGTCATCTTACAGAGACTCTCTTTCTTGATGACATATATCTATCTAACCACGAAATGTTAAAATGATTTATTGATAAATTGAATTTGTAATTAGCACTAAATTCTGTTTTAAAGACAGTGTACATTTTAACATATATTATTTAAAGACAGAATGGTCATTTCAGAAATATCAGATAGCAATATGTTTAATATCATGCTCTGTTGACTTATGCCATATTTTTGAAGGAAACAACCCACCACTTGATGTTAGATAGAGCACTTCATAAAGTTGACAAAGCACTGGAAAATTACCTGCTGTTAGCAGTGCAAGTTGTACAATGCTTCTCTATGTCTAGCTGCCTAGAAATTTTGCATTAAATTTAATCATTGAGTTATTTTGTACAATAATCGAGATATACAATCACCCTTAATGTAGATTCTCTGATCTATCTTCTCTTAGAAACTGTAGTAGTTTTTACCTTTTAAATGTATTTTAGTTATTAAACATCCTAATTTATTCATGTGTTATTAAAATGTATAGTAAAGAAAGAACAAAAGATCTGTGTAAGAAGGCAAATGCGGGCTTCTAAAATTAAATTGCTTAAAAAGAGAAGCTTTAAAAATTCTGTTTTGTCACTTAGATCCTTACCACTGTTTAAGTAATTTTACCCCAAATTCTGTCCATGAATTCATTTATTTAAACAAGCATAAGGGAATTTTGAAGTACCCTCATATTTACAATGCATTTGAAATAAAGCAAGGGTAAAATAATTTAGTATTCAAATTTTCTGAAGATAATCACAGCAGTGTATTATAACCACTGTGTTATAAATGATTTATGTGTGCATGCAGACTTAGCCAAATAAATTTATAGCCTATGATTCAGCTGATAATGGACTCAGGTTTTTATAATCAGCTAAAAAACATTAAGAACACAAAGTTAGTCATAGAAGTTTCAAAACATAACAAGACATTTGGCCTTCTGTTATTTAAAGAAATACAAACCAACTTAAGCAAGAAATAAAACACATTCTGACTGAACAAAATAAGAATATATATATTTATATATGTATTTAAATATACAAAAATTATTATATGGACTTCATGAGAACTCACAAAAAAGGGAGTGCATTGAAACCTCTCTGTTGAAGAAGATGTCAGTATCAGAAGCACTTGGCAACCTATTTCTGCTCCACACTGAAAATTTATTATTATTTTATCCTAATCTCATTCAAGAGAATCAAAATTCCCCTTCAACCCTCCTGATGTTTGTTTTCACAATTCAACTGAAAATATAAATTTTAGTAAAATTTTTGTGGAGGGAAATTTTTCCTCTTATCACATAACATAGGGAATAATTGATATTTACCTGACTTGTTATGGAAAAGGTCAGCCTGATTCTCTTGGGTCAAAGTCACATTGGGCAGTTTTTTACACTAAGTGGTTACTCTTTGTTCTTTTTCACAGCCTGTTATTTGAAAGTAGTTCACCAAGTTCATCATGTTTTCGGTGTCTGTTTGGTGGTCAGAAAGATAGACATCATCCACTGAAAGGAAAAACATTCAAATACATTCATTAGAATTTATCTGTTCCTTCTGCTTTTGTCTATTTAATCATTTATCTAAATCTGTGTAAACAAATGCATATCTAACTGACATTATTGGTTTTAATCCAATGCATTATAATTAATTCCTTTTTCAAATAATTTAAGCTTTAGTAATTAGGATTTTTTTTTAATTTATTTTTGTTGTGATGTGTTTTTTTTTTTTCATTTGCTCGCATTTTTGCTTCTTTCCACTTTTTCTTAGTTTTTTCTAAACTTTTAAAGATATTTCTCTTCTTTCATTTTTGGAGCAAGTCTTAACATCTAACAGTATTATACGATACAATAGGGTTCAACAACTTGTTTTGTTCAGACACCAAATAAGGAATCAGTCACTTCTCTAAGGATCACTGGTTCCATCAACTGGAGAAAGGGATTTAAAAACCAAGAACTTTCTTCTACTTGGGTGGAATAAACGCATATAATAGTACATATAAGTCTACATATCTCCACATGCTAAACTTTGGTTTGATAGGGATGTTTCTTCATTAATTTAGCATCATATGGTTTATATTTTGCTATGCACTTGACCTTTGTTTGTTCTGGTCTTAGACCTCTGGCTTTATTGCCTCAAGTCAGAGCAGAGCTTCTCTCCTTCACTTTGATCCCAGTCCTCCATTTTCACTAAGTAGCCTGGTCTCAGAGAAGTTCAATAGGAGACTTTGGCACCAGAGTTCTAGATTACATTTATCATAATCATTTTTGCCATTTCACGCAGGATAAACCAAAGAAGATTTCTAGGAATCTAAACTTTTAAGTTCCCGTTTTTTTCCCAAAACACAACCCAGTAAAGTGCACTGACAGGTATGACCTCTAGTTAGACAAGGAGGGAACACTAACGTGAGGTCAAACCAATACCTACTCTCCATCATTATGGGTTGTTTCTTGAGTACCCAACCTCAAGATGTTACAGTGAGTTAGTCTGGGTTTACTTGGGGAATTAAGAGAGAACTTCATATCAAAGAGTAAGTATATATCAAGGAGACTTGCAGGCCCAGTCCAGATCAAGTTTATAACTCCAATATTAGCACTCATATCCTATATCAGCCTATAAATTCCTCTTCACCCTTATGCAACACCTGCAATGAGGCTGACTGCAGGAAGATCACAGGCCAGTGGGTGGACAGTCCGGTGGACCCAGTGGTGATGGCAGCTCTCAGCACAGGGGTGGGTCTCCATGTGGTTCCCCTAGCTCCAGGGCTCTGGCCATATCAGTGTAGCTCCATGTGGCTTGTCAATAGGAATATCTCCCAGGGAGAGAGTCTATATGTCCTGTCTCCAGCAAACTATTTGTCTCCATTGTGCCTTCAAATGAGGACATCGAATTGCAACTTGATTGACAGACTAGACTTCACCCCTTCACAAGTTAACAGGCAATTATGTAACTTCCACAGAAAGCTCAAGGTTAAGTTTTGTTTCAAATATACATGTAAAGGGGAGAATGCATTACATCTTATTATATCCAAAGTGCAGTTTTTCATTGTAAAAATATCGAATTAAAAACTTTCTATGTATAATTTTGATTACCAATAAACATAATTTACATCTGAATACTGAAAAAACAATGTGAATAAGTCTCTAAACAAATTGCCATTGAGGTGATGCCAGCTCATAGTGACTGAAATTTTGATTAAATAATCTCATCTGCTCTTTATTAGAACAATGGGCTTGAGATTAGAAACTCATTGTTTCCCAAACCAAATGACTGCTATTGAGTTAATGCCAACTCACAGTGACCCTCCCCTCGCACTCCCCCCCCACCCCCGCCCCGGTGGGTTTGTGAGACTATAGCTGTTTGCAGGAGTAGAAAATCCAGGATTTCTCCTGGGGAGGCTGGTTGGTAGTGGTTTCAAACCGCACCATGTAGATGGCAGCTCAATGCATGACCACTCCACCACCAATGGTGCATTATGAATTACACTAAAGATGAATACAATGCTTTATTATATAAACTTTGTTTTAGTGCTGAGTCTCCCAAACTGGTTTTCCCTATTTTAGTCAAAATCTTAAATATTATGTCATTGTCAAATTAATATGGGGAATACTAAAATTAAGGAAATCTATATATGAGGGAAAAATCATTATTTCTGCAAGTACTCAGCATATGCAAAATAGTATCAAGCTTAACCTATATTTGATACAGTTTACATTTTTTGATCGAGTTTACATTTTTATAGAGTTTCCATGACTTTTTACTGCTTGTATACTGATTCTGTATTGTAGACATTCAAGGATTTCTTAAATTTGGCCCAAAAGTACATGTTTACTTGTCAATTTGAAAATTCTTCTCATATTATTTTTTTACTTTTTGAAATTTTGGCTATATTTTGTAACTAAACTTGAATAAGTAAAAATGTAATGATCACATGTAGACATTATTGTATATCAAAATGTGAGTAAATTTAATGTTAATGGCATTATTATTTATATTTATCATAATATGGCATCGTGCTTGTCTTCAGTGAGAATCTCTTGTCATATAATCAATGTACAGGTATGGTAAGAGTATTCTTAGTGCAAAGATCCAATGTCTGAAATCAGATTTCAATAAGTCATTAGTACTAGTACCTTTGCAAATATCTTTAATAAAAAGAATGCTCACTGTACCTTGCTAACATCTGCCATATTTCAACAAATCCCCAACAGGAGTTAAGTGTATATTTGAATTTTTTTGCCTTTAAGAATATTTAATGTTTTAGTGACAGAAGGCGAAAGAGCCAAAAAAAAAAATGTAGCGATTAGAAGAGAGTAAGTTCAGGGTCCACGATAACACATGACCTACATAACCTAGAATTCCTTTCTACACTGGATGGAAGTTGCTGAGATTCTCATGTGTGCTTGGTGGTGCAGGGGAGAGGGAAATACATAAATATTGAGGCTGCCATTCAGGCTGATAAAGATTGCCCTTTTTCAGGACTCATTGCCATCAAGTAAATGATAACTCAAGTCACCCTACAGGACAGGGTAGAAGTAACCTTGTGAGTTGCCAAGGCTGTATCTTTCTGGAAATCAACAGCCCCATGTTTATGCTAAGGATCAGCTTGGACTTTTAAATGGATAGCCTTGCAGCTAGCAGTCCAAGTGGTAACTACTACGCAAACAGAGCTTCTTTCTTCCTCCTAGGTCTGGGAATATCTTATTAGAATGCCCTTGCAATTCCCTATATCTTCCAAATATAAATATTTCTCTTGGTAAGACAAGAATCTGAATTTCAGTAACCTATTTCCTGAGTCTTATCAGGAGAAATGGCATGCACTGGACCAAAACAATGGCATTGTTCACTATGTTTGATTGGAACACAGAGCCTTACCCAGGCAAGAAGATGGGCAGCCATCAGAATCCCTTGAAATTCTGCATCTATGCTTGAGAATTCTATTTCTCTCACTTGAGTCTACCTTTAGGGTCTATCTATCTTTCTGTTTAACATGGAACTCTTTTTTGTGTGTGTCTATGAGACTGACTCTCTTTACTCTTTCTCTGTCTTGACCTTACAATCTAGGTTGCTGCTTTGTGGAGTTTGTTCTGAGATTAAATATCTTCCTGTTCTTTTGACCTGTATATTGTGAGTCTGAAGAGGAAAAGAGAACATTGACTCCAAGTATTTTTAAATTGCTTTAATTTATTGTATTTCGAGTTATAGAGTATGCCTTTCAAACAGGCAGTGAGTACACTCTGTTTAATTTCTGAAGAAGAAGAAAAACAAAAACATTGACTTCCTCCACAGGCTAAATAAATCTCATTTCTGAAAAAGTCTTCTGATTTAAAAACATGTTACACTAGTTCATCATTCTTCTATTAACAGAGTGCTTTATATATTTTTAATAGGACAGTCCTTGTCAAGAAGAAATTGCCACCCCTGATTCCATAAAGAATTATATGTATAAAATTTGTCAGGGGTAAAATAAGAAAGAAGCAAGGAGTAGAAGTGGAGATTTGGACGAAGCATGACAATATTTTGGAGCTTCATTTCCCAGAAGGATTTGCTGTCTGATGGCAGTTCCTGACACTCTAGCCAATGTACAGTGCACTGTTACATTTTTGTTGTTATTGTGCACACAAAGGCAAGAAATACTGAGGTTTGTCATGCTGGCTGGTGAGGATTTCTTCCTCATAGGAGTCTGTGAGTCACGTGTCTTGTGATCATCTTTCTAAAGTAAATCTTTCTCTTGGTAAGAGAAGAGCCTGCATTCCTGTAACAGTACATTTTCATTCCTGTGATTGAAATGCTGACTAAGGTTAAGTATATTTTCTTCCTTCATCAAGTTGAAGGGAAGTGACAACAAGAGTTAACAATAACATTTAGCACCTGCTAACGAAATGGGACATCATTTTTAATTTCTTTGCACTTTGGGGTTTAGATTTATTGCGTAAATTCAGATCCTGTTTCTCTAACTTAAAAGACATAATTTTAGACTTAGAAATAAAACAAAATATGACTGGACAAATGTTTGCAGAGCTATTATAAGAAAACAGCAAAAATTTGACCTAAAATTATATAATGAAGTAATATTAAGGTCATCTTTAGTGTATAAAGGTTATGGTATCAGAAAAAAATACACTTTAGGGCGAGGTTTAATTTAAATCCTAGGTATTCTGTTACAGTTCCTAAGACCATGTTGAATGCGGTAGAATTTCATTGGAAACAGTGATTGAGTTTCACAAAGCGAGATTAAGTTTCATTAAAGATACTGCACATTTCAGGAAAGAGCAGATACACAATGATGGTTTTCAGGGCTGCTCAGGGCCGAGTTCGTCTAGGAAAAAAGGCAGACTCCTGCAAAGGGATAGATAAGACATGAGGAACTGCTTAACTGCCAAAGCATTTAGCTCAAATAATGTGTACTCCTGTGAGCAAAAAGCTAACATTTCAGTTGGATACACAACATTTTCAAAGATGATAAACTTCAGAAACTCTTATAGGGTTTCCATTTCTAAGATAACATTTTTTTCGGATCTCTTGCCTTCACAGAGCCATTCTAAATTATTCAAACACCTAAAGCAAAAACCAAACAATCAAGTGAAATGCTTAAATGAAGCCTCGTTTTTCTCATCTTCTCGCCCAAGTGGACAAAAGCCATGGTTCATAAGTGTTGCACCCCTTGCTTGCCAGCTCTTGGATCACCAAGGGAGCAGAACACGGCTATGTGAATGAACCTCTGGACACACCCACCGAGAAGACGCAGGCCGTGCTGCCTTTCCGTTACCTTGGTCACGGGACCAGCAATGCGGCACTCTATTGAAGTAAACGTGATTTTCTAACACTTTAAACACGTTGCGCCACAGCAGATGCAAACATTTAGCACTCTCTCAACTTGGGCTTTTTTGGGTCCGGAAACGCTCACATCTGCACCTCGATAAAATGAGCGTATAGTGGATGAGCTAGCCCCCTTAGGTGGTATCTCTCCAACCTTTACTCTCGCTCAGTTCTCATCTGGACATTGGTTTAAAATTCAGAATACCTCCCTCTGTCTTAGCACAGTTTCTTTTCATATATGATTGACATGTCCTTCACATATTATTTAATATGAACTCTATTTAAAGTCATATTGGGGCATGATTTTGTACCTTAATTTTAAAATAATGCATCCCCAGTGTATAAGCCAGTGTCATATCTATATTCATGCTGACATCTATATCTTAAGTTCTGTCTCTCACTGACCTATTATGGAGGAATCAATTAATCAAGCAATAAATATATCTATCTCTCAATCTACCTACCAGTCCACTTTTCTATCTTTATTTTCTCTTTTATATTGTACAACTTCTCAGGATATTTCTTCCTTCTCATTATCTGTTTTTCTTTAATTTACTTTTTAAGTAAAATATCTTTAACTCTATATCGTGAATATGTTTTTTAAAAATAGATAAATTTTCAAGTTTGGTCTACTTATTTTCTTTGAAAATCACTACGACTCTTCTCTTGCAACCATTATTTGCTGGAATACGTGTGTGTGTGTGTGTGTGTACAACTATAACTTACCCACTGTTGTTTAGGCTGTAACCTTTATGGAAGCAAAAAAAATTTTTCATGTTTCTCCTGCAATGAGTGGTTGTTAGCAGCCCAATATTTAACCCAGTATAAAAACTGTGAGGTATGTATATGTGTATATATATTAAATTATATATGTGTGTGTAATAGCTCACACATTATTGTATCTGCATAACACATCATATTATTTATTGCATTTTTCTCTTTGTTTTTTAATCCTTCTTGCTGTTAGAAGTGGCGTCGAGTCAGTGCTGACTTGCAGCAATGCTATGCACAGCAAAACAAAACACACAATCCAAAAAACACACACGCAATTCTTGGTTAATAAAATATTGCTCTCCCTGGAGTTTTCACTTACCTCTCATTTTGCTCTTTTCCAGGGTCCTCATTGAACTTCAATTTCCCTACTTGTTCATTAAATTCTTTCAATGTTCTTTCTTAAGGTCATTTTCCCTCTACTTATATATTTTTCATTTTGTGAAATTCATCTATATCCATGCCTTCGAGTGATGTCCATTAACCACTTTTCTGCTGGTACTTGTCCCATACTTCTCTGTTGATTACGTCATATCATGTCTGCACAGTCTTTCCATAGGCAAGGATTCTTCATCCTCCACAGACAAAGATCTTTCAAGTTACCTGGCTAATGAAAGCAAAAACTAGTGTCAAGGGAGTATGATTAGAAAACATTTTGCCATCTTCTACTATTTCCCTATCATACAGCTAGCATCTTATTCCAGTTTATACACCACCACCCTACACTTTCAAGCACTTCTCAATCACTGCCATCCCTTCTTTTCTGATTCACAAGGATCATAGAACGAAGACTGCATCTGCCTTCATGGGTTTCTGAGCCTGCTACTCTTTATAGGAGGAGAAGCTTTATCCTTCTTCTTCTTTGAAGCAACCAGTGGTTTCTAACTGCTGACTTTGTGGTTAAAGACCCCAGATATAAACTGCAGTGGCACCACGGTGTAGAGGCAGAAAAAAAAACTGACTCCAGGGGAGAAGTCCGTCAGATGGCAAAGGTGAGCAACTTTTGAAAAAAAGTCCTCCTTACTAGTGGTGTGACCCTGTGAACAGCGTCCTGGTGGGTTACATATTTGGGCTGCTAACTAAAAGGTCAGCAGTTTGAAACCACCAACCATTTCTCAGGGGAAATATGAGAATCTCTGCTCCCTTAAAGTGTACAGCCTAGAAAACCAAAAGGGGCAGTTGAATTCTGTCCTGTAAGGTCTCTATGAATTAGAACTGAGTTCATAACAGTTTTGAGTTAGTAACCCTAAATTTTATTCAGGCAAGAGGCCTCACAATAAGAATGTGTTTTTTTCTTCCTCCAGCTGTTCCAACCACTTACAATATGACTTCTAAAATATTTCACATGAACATAACATAAAATGTGGACAAAGCATAAAAGAACATGAAATATTTATGCAGTAATGACACTGTAATTCGAGGACAGAATATAGAACAAAAGAATTGACTCATATGATCTTTTAAATTTTGAACACTTTCAATTCCTTCTTTACAGGAGATTATGCTTGTTCTAACACTCTTTTTGAATGTAATGTGTGTACACAGTGAAAACTGTGTACAGCAACGAGTGCATCACTTCAGTGTAATGAGAAGCAAACTAGAAACTGCATTTGGTGCTGAGGGAAGTTGTATCAGTGTGTCAGAAACAGGTTGGCTTATAAGTATAAAGAGGTATTGTCCCAGAGTCAAGGGATTGAACCCAGATTCAGACTGTCACCAAGGACACTTTATGTCTCTGGGGATTCTAGCTATAGACTCCGTGAACCTACCATCTACGTGTAGCACTAAGAGCTTCTTACTTTAGAGATGATTCTTTATGTGGCCATCCTTCCGTCAATCTCTCTGCATCTGTCCTCTGCACAAGGAAAGTACTCAGATGGAATTACAACTCACTGTACTTCAATTTGACTTCCTGTTAACTAATGGTACTTTAGAGAGACTCTATTCCCAATCTCACTCACATTCACGTGGATCAATGTTAGGGCTTCAGCCTATCTGATGTAGAGGACACAATTAAAGCCCAAACTGAAGCTAATCAGTACTTGCCCACATTGTTTATATCCAATGATTCAATGCTTAAGTCATTCTGTCAGGAACTTCCTAATCTTTTCTGCAAAAAAGTTTTTTTTTTAATACTAAATTGCTGCTACCTTTTCTGATAGTTCAAAATTCTTGGTAGCTCACTGTCACGATGTCAGGCTAAAATTCTAAGGTGCACATTTCCCTATCAAATGAGAAAGAGAGGTGTCAGGTTATTTTGGTCCCCACACTAAACCAGGGTTTCACAGATTGACGCTTTAATCAGAACACTAAAACAAATGCAGAACTGTTTCCATTTTTAGTTCACATATAATTTGCTTGCATTTCAAAAGGACAGAGTGTTGCATAATAGCAATTTGTGTTTAGTTTAGGTGTGTATTATTCTTTATGGGGAAGTTCCATGATGCCAATGCTTTGTTGTTCTTTATATTATGATCTGGTTGATGCTGTTCCTTAGAAGCTTCCATACTTGGTTTTAAAGTCAGAAATATTATTTCAAACAACTTCATGAAATTTGGTATCAAAAGAAGCATTCAAATGAATATTTTGGAGGAAATCATTGAAAAATTCAGATATATCAATAAAGCCCTGGCACTCATTGAAAAAAAAGCACACACACACACACACACACACACATGGAGCCCTGGCCCTGTTGTGATAAGGTAACTGCAAGATCAGCAGCAGTTTGAAGTCATTAGTTTCTCCTGGGAGAGGGATGAGACTTTCTGCTCCCTACAGTCCCTCTCAGGAGGCCCAAACACGGATATCCACATAACTCCCCTATAGTTCTTCCTCTTATGCTTCAATTGGTTTCCTCATTAATCACATTAGATTGACATATGTTCATTTGTATATTTAGGACCAAAATAGATAACCATTCAGAAGCAGTAACAGGAAAAATGGCTTCCTTAGGGTGCAGGAAGATTGTGGGGCGATGCGGAAATAGGGAGATGATAGCATGGACGGCTGCATAACCCCAATCAAGGGGATCAAACAGCGGCATTGTATGAGATTGGGCATACTGGATTGTGGGATAAGGGGGGGTATCATGGGGGAGGGAGTGAATAAAGAGGAATTGATATCAAGAAGTTCAAAAACATAGAAAATCTTATAAAACTGTGGTAGTTATGTACAATAGAGCTTGATATGATTGAATTATAGAATACTATGATCTCTGTCAGCGCTCCCCATAAAGTGATTAATTTTTTTTTTCAGTCTCAAAAATGGAAGCAGCCACTTCTCCCCTGTCTTGTAAGGTTTCCATGATTTGGAATCAACCAGATGACAGGGAGTTCTGAGTGTTTTATACACAGACCCTATAAATATATATTTACATAGATTCATAGAATGTATGCTCCTCTGGTTGAATGAATCACGCTTTCTCATGATTGACAACATCCTCACAGTATTGTTTATTTTTCTTCTTCAGGGGAGTGAGTCCATTTTATATAAGCTACTTTAAGAAGCTGAACAAATTTCAAAAACCTTCCAGAAACACTGACACTTATTGTGTGATAGTAACAAAATTGGATGGAATAACATAAAATCCTCTTTATGGGCAACATTATTGGGAGGATTCTAAGTGGTATTGAACTACAAAAAAATGCTACAGAAGTATTTGCGTTAATATACAATTGTATGAAGGTCTAATAAAGAAAAGAGTTTTTTAATTTTTTATAATGAGAAAGCCAGACATATTTATTAATTCAAGGTACTTTATTTCCTTTTATTTTTTAAGGAAGAATATCAATTGGATAAAGAAAAATATTGACTTGATTAAACAAACTTACAATAGTTCAAGTGAAAAAGTGACTGAAAATAAATACATATATTTACATTACTGAATTATCCTTACATATAAAAGGTTTTTTTCTTATTTATACTTTATATTTTAAGTAAAATAAACAGCTGTTTTTAAAAGGAATTGGCTTCTCATGGAAAAGTAAAGAATATTGACTATTAATTAAGAACTAATATAAGCTAATAAAATACCTGCAGCAGTTGTGAGATCATTATTATATCTTTCTTAATGTCATAACTAATTTGAAACCATAGAAAAAGTTGAATCAAATAACATAAAATATTCAAAACAAACTGATATTACTTTGAAAAAGAAATTTCCTGCATCATGAATGATATTTTCCTTCAAAGAGTCACAAAAAGGGGCATAGTTTGCCATTAGGTCTCTCCCATTAGATTAAACACATAGCAAAAACAAAACCAAATAACACTGTCACTGTGTTAGACTGGGTTTTTTAATTCATATCAAGGAAGTGGTCCACACAGATTCAGAAGTATGTAAGTTCTGGTTCACTTCTGGGAGTCAGTTGTTAAGCCAGAGACTTTTCTTGACTCAAGCAGCTGCTGGAACAAATAAACTAGAAACCAGGGATGACACAGACTGGTGGAGGCAGAGTTAAATGAAGCCAAATTCAGCAGACAACATAATGGGTTGGCCATAGCTGGGGGTCCTTTGACTCAAGTCCTAAAGAATGGAAAATAGATGAAACAGATACAAGACCTAGGGCAGCAAGAAGGTGCCATGTGACTCACAGAGTCTGCTTATATAGTAGTAAACCATAAAGCTGACACACAGGGCTGTGACGGATTAAGAGGGTAACACCACACAGTAAAGGGCAGACTGGTGGTTCATGTGCTAGGCTACCAACCAGAGGTCAGTTGTTCAAAATCGCCAAACCCCTCAGGGGAGTAAAGATGAGGTTCTCCACTCCCATTGTTGCAAACCCACGAGCACACAAAGGCTGCTCAGCCCTGTATTAAACCAGTTATGAGTCAGAATTGACTTTAATGACAGTGAGTTGAGAGCATACACTGATATTCCCACAACTTCTTGGTTGCTCATAGCAGATTCCATCATGGAGTTGATCACATCATGGATGAATTCTAAACTAGTAAGAATTTGGGGCCAGCTATGTTGATACAAAACCTACTATCACTCTCATTATCAAGAGAAAAATTAAAATAAAATTTTAGCAGTTCATTATTTTGGATGCCATGCAATCTTTTATCATATAATTGCATGTTTTTATGATATAATGCTTCAAAATGTGGTATAAATCTTCAAGGTGTCATTGAATCTTTCAATTTCTCATTATATAGCATCCCTATACTAATTTGCAGCATAAAACTATAGATACATTAAAGGAAATGATGACTATTTTCACTTTGCCAAATTAACAAGTATGTATCTTAAGAGGTGATAGCCTCATAAAAAAGTAAAGGGATTGGAAACAAAATCTCTAAAATTTAAAATTTGATTCATTGTGAAAATGCCTTTTTAATATAAAAGAAGAAAGCATGAAAGTAAATAACAAGATTCTGGCCTTCAGTATGATTAAATATGCTTTGAAATGATTAAATGTAAAGAATTTGGGTAAAAATTTTCCTGCATAGAGTAGATGCATTTTATGAAGGCAATTTTTACTTATAAATGTCTTTGGATATGTTAAAATCTCTAGGCTTCTGGAAACTTCTTCACTTTATGTAATTTTTATAAAGTATCAGCTTTAATATTTACTATATTAGATATTATGAAAGTGACTTTGAAATACATTTGACTTGTAATTCCTAATTAGTGTACTCATTTGGGTATAAAATAGTTCATTCCAGCAATAAATGTACACAATTACTTTAGAACAACCATCTTATGTCCAACTAGAAATCATAAATGAATATTTGGAGATGGACACAAAAAAACTAAATATGTATGTACCTAATAGTTAGGTTTCAAGACATATGAACATACAATATAATTAGATAAGAAAAATAACAGTCATTGTGCAAGATGTCAGTATTCCTCTCTCACTATCTGCCAAGATGGAAAAAGCAGATTTTGATATTCATTAAATTTTACTTACTTTTCTTTCTCAGGTTATTTCTTAGTCCAAATCTAGATGATAGGAAAATCTCAGAATTTCAATGCTAAAGAAAGAAAATCTTGGCTGAGCCCTGGTGGCGTAAGTGGTTGAGTATGGGACTGTAGCCCGTGGGCTTGGTGGTTCAAATCCAGTGGCAGCTCTCAGGAGCAATACTGAGTAGCTCCCACAACCACCAGAGGACAGTGATGGTCCCCCAAAAAATATTGATGGAATTAAGGCTATTTGTATTTTTTAATTAAAAATCCTGGAAAAATGTATGTCAACATCACATCTCTAACTTGTCCAAATGATTCCAGTCACACTGCCCTGACCATTTTACACTTTTGTCCAAAGTTCATGTAGTTCATTGCTTTTCCTTTACAAAAAAGTTCTTCTTCCTGAAAATATGTTTTTTGTATTCCTAATTCTTCTAACATAGTGATAAGTATAGATGGAGATACATATCTAAGTCCCCTTGACTACATATACATTTAGTATAAACACTGTTATGGTGTACAGGCATTCTCTTGGGGAATATTTCTCTCACAATCATTTTCAAACATATTTACTTGTAGATTTTCACAACTGACACAAAAATAAATTTAAAAGATAAATTCAAAACATTTTTTGCTCAAATGACAAAGAGAAATGGATCAGAATAATATATAAATATATTTTAAAATTACCACACATTGATATTGGTATCTATTCAAATGATATTCTAAAATGAAAAGTCCTATCAATTGATCTTTAGGCAGCATCAATAACAACACATCCCAAGAATGTTTTCTTAAAAAATGCAACTTAAAAATAAACACATATCAATCTTGCTTCCAATAAAAAAATGGTTCAACAGATTTTGTCATTTTAAAATAAACTATAAGGGCTGCTTATTTTTTGAAAATTATGTTGAAATGTCCCATTACTTAAAGAAAATACAAACAAATAAACACAAAGGACTCACTTTTAAGCAAGACTACATGTTTTTCAATTTAATGGCAGATTATGCACGAGCAAAATATTCTGAAAAGTATAAATTAGTAAGAAATAGCAGAACAGAAAAAAATGGGGATCATGTGCTAGGCTTTATTTCTATGTACAATAAACATTTACGTGAATAACCTAAAGAGCTACTGACTAAAGTTTATACATTTAAAGATCTAATTATAAGAACCCAAACATCAGTTTAGTATCATTTAGCAAGTGGATATTTCCCACTCTTCAAGAAATAATTTTTAAAAACATGCACGCAAAAAGTTGTGGTATGTACCTGGCAGTTGCATGGACTGGGATAGATTAACTACCTTTGAGAAAAATCAGCACACATCAGAAAAAAAATGTATTGAAGACCCTACAAAAAGCTGGTTAACAGTGATAAACATTAAACATTTGGAATTATGCACAAGTATGGAGGCTATATCTTAAGTCTCCATTGTCATGTTAAACAGACTCAGTACCTTTATATTCATATCATGCAGCAACTTATGCAACATATTTGAGAAAGAAGTCCATCAGAGATCATGCTCTGTCATTCCTCTCTAGCTTGCAAAATTCAGCAAAAACTTTCAACAGATGCAAAGTAAAATAGAAACCTTCAAGTTGGAATCCTGTCAACTGAGATCATTTGCTTTATTATGCTTTAAGTTGCTCCTCCTTCTTCTTCTCCTTCTTCTCCATCTCCTTCTCCTCTCCTCCTCCTTCTTGTGGCATACAAAAGGCTGCCTTGCTTTGTTTTCAGCTGAGAGAGAAATGTGGCCACTGCGTAGTATGCCATGTGTGAGTGAATGTGTCCCCGCGTGATTGCAGGAATTTTTTTTTTCTTTTATATGTTTGGAAAGAGATTGAATTTAGGAAAAAGTTGAATGTTTTCTAGAGGAGAATCATTAATAGAGCAACACTCTTGGTCCGTTTTTGTAGAAAACAGGAATGAAGAATAAGCTACTGGTTGGAATTCTGAATGTCATTCATGATGTACTTGCCATTGGATCCACTCATTGTTTTCCAAGAGATATTTCTCCCAAACAGTTTTTTGGAATATTATGGCAGATTTTTGAAACAATATCTGATTAGGAAAATGTAATGGGATAAAAGTTATGTGACACTTGCTGCCTGGACAAAGGCAAGATATTTCTGACAAAATGGAATGTTCCTGATTTTTCTTTGCTTTTGAAAGTCTTTAGTTTATCTCTCAGTTTACTAAGATAGCTCCTATCCCATTTACAAAAATGGATTGTGCTACACAGTCTATTTTAGCATAGAGCAACACTAAATTTTCTTCAGACTTAGCTCCCTTCCTAAAAGAGTAAGCTATACAGATGAGTATGCAATATGCAAATTTCATGCCTAGGAATACTGGTGATATATAATCCAATTCCCTCCTACTTTAACCATCAAAATTAAAGTACTAATTATGCAGTATTGCTGATGACCATCAAGTTCTTGAGTCTAAATATGTGTCTCTCTTTGTCATAGTCAGAAATTCTAGCCCAGAGACAATACTTAGAATATAAAATTGGCAGTAATTTTAAAAGTGCTTATGTCATCAAAATATAGGTCTATTAATTTATATCCAGAAAAACTCTTATAAGATGATCCAGAGTAAGTTCCCTTAATACTTTGCTCTGTTTTTTATCTTGTTAAAGGGCATTTGCCACTATCAATGCTTCATCCTCTCTTCATTAACGGTGGTCATGCCTCTCTATTACGTATTTCTTTAGCAACTTTGCAATGACACGTTAAGGGGATAATGAAGACCAAAACTAAAGGGAATTGACCATTCTGTAAAATGTGTTCTATTACTTTCTTTGTGCATACACTAGTACATTATTTAAAATAGAAATTACTATATTAAAGATGACTTGATTAACTTTTACCAGAATTATGTAGAATTTGTATGTATATTGTGTATATATATTATATCATATATAAGTTAATTTTTATACAAAGGCAGTATTGTGCCACTAGAAATGGTTAATTACTATTTAATAAATGTTATTTTGCTCAAGTACAGTTTACTCAGTGATTGTTGAAAGTTGTAATAATTGTCCAACCACTTCAGTCTCTCTGAGATTATTAGCATTAATCATCACGTTTTGGCTGAGGTATTTCACCGAGTGGATTTTCAACTCAAACAAAGGTATGCTGATTGTGAATAGGAATAAAATTCTCCTCTAAATAAAACCCTTTTGACACTTTAAAAGAAGAAATGAAATGTGCCTTTTAAAATTAAATGAATTGTCAATTGACCAGTAATTCTCTTGCTGCTTTCTACAGACTGAAATGAAGAATTCTATAAGAGAGAAGAGAAGAAAAATAGCATAAAATTGGTGTAGATTTTTTTACTGGATGGGAAAAAATGTGTCACAGACAAAGAAAAGAGACTTTGGACTCCAAGTATAATGAAAGTGATTTCTCTGAACAGGCAAACCAGATGGCATTTACAAAAGCAACTAAACTTTGTGAATAGTGCTGACTTTTTTTGGTCCTCTTCTTTTCAGAGGACATAGTACTGAAAAAGCACAGGGTCTGAAAGTTGTTTCTCAGCCTCACATCTCTGTGGAACCAGCTCAAATTTAACTCTTGCTACTTCTAAGTAACTACATTTTGTCAGTGATGTTCTTTCTTTGGTACTAAACGTGTAAATAATACAGGGGACATTTGGGAAAGCAATTATTTTTAATCCCCCCTTTGAAAAAACCTTTCTTTAAGTCCTCTTGGACCTTCATCATAAGAAGTGCCGGTCCCATGGCTGAACAATGGGCTCAATCTGAGCAACTGCAGGGAGGATTGTACAGGAACAGCTGTGCTGGGTTCTCTTGTACAAGGTAGGAATGCTAGGAGTCAGAATGGAACCCACAACAGCAAACCACAGCCTGACTAAAGGTGTTATTTGACATAACTAAATGCTAAGCACTTGATAGCCAAATAATATGTCAATATCAAAGCTAAACGTTTACAACAGTTGTGGTGGTCATGTATTCGATATTTCAATTTTATGATTGAGATGTAGGGGTGGAATCTAGCCTGTTAATCTATTGATAGCCATTGAGCAGCAAATGAGGCCTCCATATGGGCATAGCTTTCTCCTGAGATATCTGAGAAATCTTGCGATATTTCCCTCATGGAGATGAGAAGCTATCTCCCCAGTTGTTGGGAGTCAGTCTCCGAGATGATAAATTATGGACAAGACAAGATGGCAGCATCTGATGAGCTGAAGGAGCTAGAGGACAAGCCACATGGCCTTACCCTGATGGAATCAGACCTTTGAAGCTGGAGAAGCCATGTGGAGATCCCTGCCAGTGCTGAGGTGCTTCTACTGCCACTGGATGCTGTTGATGAACCCTGAGCCCTGGAAGCGAGGAGCCATGGGGAGATCCCCGCCAGCACCAGGACTCTGCACCCAGTGGCCTGTGACTTCATGAGTCAGAAGGAGACTTTATAGACTGGTATCAGGCATATGGGCTAATATCGGACTTATGACATTGAGCTGGACTGGGTTGGGATGTTTTCTCAATGTTCCATTCCTCATCTATATAAACCTTACCCTTATATCCATGAGCTTGTCTATGAATTTGTTTCTCTAGTCTACCCGGACTAATACAGCAGTTTAAGCACTCCACTATTTCTAATAAGTAAACCATATTTTTAAAGTTCCACTAATAGTGTCCATTGTCATGCAGGTTATTGACAAATATGCTCTCGCCTCAACTTTTAGAAAATAACAAATTTACTTGAATACATTATATGGCATGGTAATAAAATTAAGTATTTTTTGAGAACAACCTTGGTATAATTTTTAATATAGGAAGCATTGGAATATAGACATATTTCTGCAGACACAAGCACACTTCTAAGGCTATTTTGTAAATTGAATATATGTATATCAATTTTTTTCTAAAGTCAATTTTATGGATTCCTTTGTCTAATATTTTACATCAATTTCCAAGGAGTGTCCCAATATTGTGATAGTAGTATCAGAATACAAATATATGATCTCATAGCTTGGGAGAGAGAAGTCAACCTCAACTAGTGTGTGGGCCTATCAATGCACAGGTGTTCAATAAGAACCCCTGGACCTATGGCTTTGTCTTACCATGGATAACCTTTTTCTCAGTCTGTTTTAATTTTATAAGCACATCACTAAGAGTTAATGAAGATAAATTCCATTTCAGGAAGGCCTTGTGCTGATCATATCTTCAAAACTCTGTTTCCAAACAAATTTGGAGATGAATATAGTTAGTAGTTTTAAAAATTGTAATTATTGCATTTTTCAAGTATCAACTCCCACTATATATTTTAATATCATCTATATCTCTGTCTTCTCTAACTGCTGAATCTTTGGAATTCCATTTCCCTATAGTTTTAGATAGTTTTTTCTTTAACTAATTAATCATATTCATTATACTCTATGTATGTTGTCTGTGCATTAGATGGACCTCCAATAAGTGGATGGGTTTTTTTTTTCTCTCTGTATGGATCACACCTTTCTGCCTGTTTACATTTTTAATTATGTTTCTTGAATATAAATGTTTCTGGATTCTAATATTCTTTCATTTTCATTTTTTTCTAGTCAAGACCTATATGCTTTTAGAATTTGCTTTTGATCAGTTGTTGTTGATTCTGGTTGATTTTTTCTTTCAAGTTTTCTATTTCTTATCCAAACACTTTAGGGTTTGTCCTTGTGTCCACACAGCTTGATAAGAGTCATTGATTTGGAAAATAATTGTGCCTTGATACCTTGAATCCATAGGCTCCCACTATCTGGTGAGAGATTGGGGTATGGTTTGGAGAGCAGTTGCCTGATACATTAATCAATAGGTATATAGTCATAGATTGCTATCAAGGAAAGTGAACAATGTATATGATCCTAGTGGAAGACTATCACCCTTTGGAAATGAACAATTCCATGAAGAGCAACATGGATGTATCAATTAAATATAATGTTGGGTGAAATAATTTAGAGTCCAAATAAAACATGTTGCATGTTGCTAACTAACTTAGTAAATAAAAAATCAAAATGGTAGTTAATTTCTGCACAAAAAACAAGAATACTATTACTGACATAATGGTAATACTTATAATTTCTTGGTATAGGAAATGATTACATTCTCATGATCATTATATGCAGATTTTTCCAAATTGAGTGCTAAGCTAATATGTTCATTTTTACTTGCATGTTTTATGTCATTATTGACTGCTACATAGTTTTATTTGTCTCTTGATTATTTATTTTTTAACATGATGATTTCATTGCACAAGTTTTCTATGTGGAGTTAGAGCTCTACAAATAATTTAGCCATATAAATATTTTCTGAATGCTGCAATAGTTATGTGTGTGTTAAATTCTATAGAAATTCCAGTGCTCAGGTTCCCAGATCTTCATACTGATTTGTCCTAAATTCCTAATTGGAATGAGATAAAGAAGAGAATTCATAATTTAAAACTGAAGAATATCTAGTTTCTTTCATGACTATTGACAAAACTTTTCCTATTCCAGTGTTTTTCTTTTCAAATCACTCCCGCACCATTGTCTCCCATGATGCTCAAAAAGTCTCTGGGTAAATGTGAAAAAAAATTCAAGTTTTCTGACCTCTAGATTTGAATTTTTCTAACCTTTCCAATTTGCCACACCTACAGATCACTTCTTCAATCAAGTTCTAAACAGCACTCATGGGAGATTGAGCCACTATGCTCATAATTCAGATCCATGCCGTGACATCTCACAATTGAGGACTATATTTGTTTTAAACACACAAATAAATGACCTGATTTAGTTAAAATTACTCATATATCTTAATGGATGTTACATTCTATAGAAAATTAAGATCCTGATCTAATTACCAAATGTTTCTTGACAAACTCATTAATTGTGTTGGAAACTTAAATGTACAATGAGGAAATACTATTGACACTGCACTTTACACTATTCATGTGGCAAAACACATGTTGCTGTTTTAGACAGGAATTCTATTTTAGGCCTAATTTTTAGTTTAAAAAATACTGGTAATAAAAGGAAAGTATTTCAGAGAAATCATTGCCTTTGAAAGGAAAAAAATTATTGCATTAAGAAAAAGTATGTTAAAAGGAAACACATTGATTTCCAGATAATTAATCTCTATAATATAACTAGAATTAAAGATACACCATTTACAGATGTGCTTTCAGTTTTTTCCTAATAATACAGACTCTGATCTTCAAATGAAATGAATCCATTAGTATCCTTAGTAGACTCATGTTCTTATGCTTTCTGAGCTTTCAGAAAGAGTGGCTCTCTAAGTTAGGGTTGTCGATGTGGTCAGGAAACAGATTCCACTTACACATTGCATTTCAGAGTTTTCTGATAAGCACCAATCTTGAACTGACATTCAAGCTCATACTGCTTTGGCAACTTGCTGTTTTATAAGCAGTAGAAACCTCAAGGTAATTTTCCCTTAATTATACTCTGTCTGTAGAAAATTTTATTGAACCTTTTTTTATTTTCTGCTCCCTGAAACTGAAACTTGCTGAAAAGAAAAATGCATCCCTTTTAGGTCGAACTTTGGGATCTGTGAAATAATTTTTGACCTTTCCTTAACTGCTGGCCTTTGTATAGTCTAATGCAATGACATAACTAAAATAAAGAAGTAAATAAACAATAATACTAAAAATTTAGTGACCATGAGTCAATTCTGACTCATAACTACTTTTTATTGTCCCTATAGGGATATTGGAACTGCTTGATAGCATATCAAGGTTATCTGACCTTTATAGGACTGGGCTAATACAGCTGGCTCTTGTGGAGCATCTGGTGAGTGTGACTGGCCAATCTTACAGTCATGGCCTTGTGCTTCACTCCTATGCCACTAGAGCCCCCTGAAGACAATTTCCTCCTTCTATAGGAGAGATAACCTTGAGCCAAGTTGAAAACAGATAACAGCAACATATCTTAGAGGAAAATGTTTAGTGCAATGTATTATCAGCCACAAATTATATATATATATATATATATATATATATATATATATTCTCTTCCATTTTGCACTTTCTTTTAAGAAGTTAATTGCAGAAAATTGAAAGCACTGCTAAATAAAACAGATCAGACCCCAAAGGGCAGTTACTGTGTGATCCCACAGACATGAACACACTGTAGTTGAGTGCAATAGAACTCACAGTGGTTCTGGAGGGTCACTTCCACACATTGGTTCAAATCTCTGAGAGTAGAATGCCTTTCTTCCAGGGAACAGTTTGTAGATTTGAACCACTGGCCTTTTAGAATTAACAGCCAGAGCTCTAAGCACTATGCAGTTGGATTTTCCTTTCCATGTTTATAAAGTATCTAGAATGTAAGGCATGCAAAAGGACGGCTAATGATATACAATTGCAAAGTGCTATTTATCTTCATAAGGCAATTTCTGAGGCATTTTCCAAGTATATAAAACAAATTCCAGTCAGTTATTTCAATTGAGTCTTTAACCAGGGATGATTGAATTAGAGAATATATATATATATATATATATATATACACACATATATATACACACACACATATATATATACATATTTTGTTTTATTTTGCTGGTAATGAGTTAATTGTATCATTTTTGATGAAAATTCAAGATCTATTATTCTCTAAATCTTAATTTCAGAATTCATCCACTCATACATGTGGAATTATAGAGGGAATTTGTTTTGCATGGCTCTTTGTTTTCTACTACGAGAATATAATTTTGAGCAAGCTATATGTGTTAGTCTGGGTAGACTAGAGGAACTAATTTAATAGACACACATAGAGATATAGGAAAAGGTTTATACACAAGAGGAACAGGACATTAAGCCCAGTCCAGTTCAAAGTCTTAGTCCGATATTAACCCATATGCCCGAAATCAGTGTACAAAGTCTCCTTCCGACTCATGAAGTCACAGATCAGTGGGTGCAGAATCCCAGCGCTGGCAAGGGTCTCCAGATGGCTCCTCGCTTTCAGGGCTCAGGGTCCATCAAAAGCAGAAGCAACTCATCGCTGGCAGAAGTCTGCATATGGCTTCCCCAGCTTCAGAGGTCTGGCTCCATCAGGCCGAGGCCTTGTGGTCTCTCTGCCGACTCTTCCAGCTTCTAGGGTGCTGCCAGCTTGTCTTTTCCATGATTCCTCATCTCTCAGACTAACTCACAACAACTGGGGAAGATATCGTCTCATCTTCACAAGGGAAATATCGCAAGATTTCCCAGACGTCTCAGGAGAAAGCCGACATAGAGGCCTCATTGGCTACTCAATTTGCCTATCTCCAGATTAATAGGCTAGATTCCATCCCTACATTTCAATCATAAAATTAACATAAGTATATGACTGCCACAGTATAATTATCAGTGTATTTTCTAAAATGAATGATAAGTCCTGCATGTCCTGTTCATTGTTCTAAAATGTTGAGAACAAGTGAAATTTTTATAAAGATGAGCATATATATTGTAAAATTTTATACAATATAAAATGGCTCGAGATACACTAGAGACTAAGTTGACTTACTCTGCCCCTGGAATAGAAGGCAGCAAGATAAGAGTGAAAATCAAAGGCAACTGAAATTTAGACCTCTGTTGTCGCAGTACAGTTCTCTAGGTTGGATGTAAGCATGGACTATAGATTTCTTTGTCAGTTTAAAGGTTAGAAGTTTACAATGTCAGATAAATTGCCCTTTCACACACACACAAAATTTTCTAGTTAACTTGGAAAGTTCAATTTAACAGCTATCTCTAGTGTGTTAGTCTGGGTAGATTAGAGAAACAAATTCATAAACAAGGGGTATAAGGGAAAGGTTTATATACAAGAGGAATAAAACATTGAGAAGACATCCCAACCCCGTCCAGTCAAGAACATAAGTCCAATATTAGCCCATATGTCTCATACCAGTCTATAATGTCTCATTCTGACTCACGAAGCACTTACAATGACACCAGGACAATCACAAGGCAGTGGGTGCAGACTCTTGTGTACCCAGTGGTGATAGAATTATCCCAGTGTTTTCAGGGGTCTCCCCATGGCTCCTCATTTCCAAGTCTCAGGGTCCTTCAGCAGTATCCAATAGTGGTGGAAGCATCTCCGCATTGGTAGGATCTCCCCTGGCCTCCCAAGCATCTCAGCACTGGTAGAAGTGTTCACGTGGCTTCTCCAGCTCCAAAGGCTTGGTTCCATCAGGGTAAGCCCATGTGGCTTCTCTTCCAGCTCCTCCAGTTTCTAGGACTCAGAGTCTATATCATGCTGCAGTGTTGTCTTGTCTGTAGACTGTCTTCAAAGGACTGAGTCAAGTCTTTCACCTCCAATTCGGAAATACTGTGAGTCTTCCCAGAATTCTCAGGAGAAAGCCATGCCCACACAGAGGCCTCATTGGCTATCTCCAGACTGAGAGGCTAGATAGGCTCAACACCTACACTCCCAGTGCTGAAATTAACACAAATTGGTGACTGCCACAAGTAGAAAATCATATTTTATTAGAAAAGGATTATCATTGATCTCCTTTATGAAACAAAAGTTGAGGTAATTAGTATATTTCTAAATGTTCGAGCCATACAAACTAGATTGTGTTTGTAAACATGAAACAAGAAGTGGAATAAATTCTTCAAAAATATCATGCCTTGTTGGTTGAGCTCTGGTGGCATAGTGGTTGAGAGCGGGACTGTGGCCCACTGGTTTGGCAATTCAAATCCAGCAGCAGTTCTCCAGGAGCAAGGTTGGGCCTCACTTCCACAAGAGGGCAGTGATGCAAAAGAGAAAATGATGCCTTGCATAGTGTAACAAGTGCTGTCCACATTATTTAATTCTGTATCAACTATATCCACATTCATGGATTAAGCTTTCACTATTGAGTACAACTCAATGTAAACAAAATCAAAATTCTCACAACTGGATCAATAGGGAACATTATGATAAACAGAGCAAAGTTTGACAATTTCAGGAATGACACCTTCCTGAGATTCAAAATCCTGCTGTTGGAGTAGCAGTCAAAAGTTGTACCCATTGCATCGGGTAAATCTCCTGCACAAGACCTCTATCAAGTGTTGAAAAGCAAGGGTGTTACTTTGAGGACTTAGGTGAGCCTGACACACGCTATGACATTTTCAGTCACCTCATATGGATGTGACATTTGGACACTGATAAAGGAAGACTGAAGAAGCATTGATGAACTTGAATTGTAGTAATGGCGAAGAATATAGAAAGTATCATGGACTGCCAGGACAAACACATAAATCTGTCTTGGAAGAAGTACATCTGAAGACTCTTTCATGGCAAAGATGGTGAGACCTCATCTCACCTACTTGGAATATGGGGAAAGCGCATGCTTGATAACATACAGAGACAGTGAAAAAGAGATGAGCCCTCACCAAGATGGATTAATGCAACTACATTCTCAAGCATAGGAACAATGGTGAGGCTGGCCCTTCACGTGGAGTTGATTTGTTACGTTCTACATATGGCTGCCATGAGTCGGAACCTAAACAAAGGCAGCTGACAATGACAATATAGTATCCGTCTCCCTATTTGTATCGTATAGTCTCTGTGTTTAAAAATTACAATGTTCATACCTCAGAAATGTATTTGCCCCAAACTACATACTGCAACAAATAGTGGAGGCCAGGGCTTAGGAGAGGATCCCTGGAATCTTAAGACACAATGAACTTTCGACTTTGCCACAGAAACGCAAAGGAAGCTGCTGAAATTTTCACTTGTTAAAATGTTTGGACAAAACTCGAAATGGCAGTTATTATGTCTCAATTTTTTTAAAAAAAATTAAGTTATCCTCCCTGTTGCTGGTGAATATTTGCTGGGACAGGAAAATAAATTAATGTTCCCTATATTTTGGTCTGACTCATTTTTATGAGCTTAACAAAGTGATCATAAAGCACAAAGTGGAAAGATTAATTACAAAGAATTACACTAGTAGCAATGGAACTCTCCTTTCTTGTTTAAGAAAATTGTGATTTATGAAGCCGAGGGATATTCAGATGAAATGTGATTCACATAAAGCCCCGCCTGAGCCTGTCACCATCTTCTACTCAGCTATTTTATGCTAATTAAAATATTTAATGAGAATAATTCTAAGAGATATATTTATTATAGTGTAAAAGCCACCAGTAGTATGTCAAATTTTAACCATCATTAATAAGTAAGATAGTTCTGCTAATGTGAATTAAATTTATTCTTTTCTGTACCTTACAGAATTCAATAGAGTTTGCCCAATTAATTTTTTAGAATGCATTATAGGTGAATTTTGTCCAATTAATACTTGCTAATTGCAGCAAATCCAGTGAAATCCAATAAGTGACTAACTTTTCTGACATAAGGAGAACAAATTAGAAACTAAAGTTATCATTTTATTAAACTAATCACAATTGCCTGTTCAAATTTGTTTCATTTAGGAATTTAAAATAATGAGTTTAAGGCGCAGACTTATTTTCTGGGAAAGATGCAGCTTCTAGCAAAGGAAATGAAAAATAAATTACTAGCATGAGTAAAATGTATGGACTGCTGATTCATTCATTCAGATAGCCAATGGAATGCACTCAATGTGAAGCTGGATATTCAGGATGCAAGAAGATAAATAGATGCAATGATAGCAATTTGAAGAGAATATACTTTTGGGTGAGTGAGACTATTATAGATGAAAACAATACAAGGATACGTATCTGTGACGATATGATATGATATACAGATGCAATTGTATCCAGCACAGAATAGGTCAGAGGATGTTTACTTTATGAGCTGTAAAAATGTCACCCAAAGAAAGTGACACTGGATCTGAGTTTTGACCACTATGTCATAGTGTGTCTCCTTAGCAAATAGTCATTAGTGGGTTGGCCGGGAATGGGGAATGAAAAATAAAAGAACTTCTGTGAAGAATGTTTAGGAGACAGGAATAAAACCACCCCATAGCATTTTGGAAATATATAGTATTCATAACAATTGGGTGTACTCATTGTAGTTGCTGAAGTGATCTGGTATGTTCAACATTCTGCACATAAAGGTGCTCTAGTGATTGTGTATATTTTGTTGAACATCCAGTGAATTTTTTTTATAAAGTAGTTACTGAGAAAATATACTTAACACATCACATAATTTCTTACATAGTTTTAAATTTAATATCGTTTGGATTTTTTCATAAACGCAGCAAATGCTTTGATCACACAGCTCACTGTGCTTACCTAGTACCACACATTCATATCAGATTACATGCATGGCTATGTACACCTATATTTTTTGCCTACAATGTATTTTCTAGTTTGGTTATGCTTAGCTTGCTATTGATCATAACTGTTCATTATAGAAAAACGTTATTTTATACCAATGATCAAGCATTAAATTAGTGCTTTTAAAAATCACATTTGTTTAAAGAGAGTAACTCAAGTGCATGGCCATCAAGTAGATTCTAAAGGGATCTTATATACAGTTTCCAAGGCTGCAAATCTTTACCAGAGAATGCAGAGTTATCTTTATCCACGAAGCAGTTGGTGGTTTCGGACCACAGACATCAGGTTTAAGAGTCTAACACTTATCCTGGGTTCCTATAAGAGAGCAGAAAGTGGTATGAATACTATTGAAGGGATGTTTTAAGGTATATAAGGTATTTAAGGTATTTGCTAAGAAGAAAGTAATTAGTAAGGCTTTCATTGGAAACAAGGTAGCAGCATGCTTTAAACAAGAAAAATATATATAGAATTGAGTTTATATCTTCCTAAAAACAAAAATGTGCAGAATAAGGAAACGACTGGAAGAATATTGGCCACAGAATCAATTTGAAACTGTTGGATGTAAATGAAAACAGGGTTTGGGATAATGTATGATCATCATGTCTTTACAGTTTACAAAGCTACAGACCTTTGCTGTTTTTATTATAGGAAAATTATTTTTTTTAAAAATGGGTTTACCAGAGAAATAAATGCAAAGACTTTCCCTTCCTGCCTCTATAAACCCTTAGAAGTCCACTTAGTTGGTGAACAAGCATCAAATCTGAACTTTAAGATCAAAATGATCAGAGAAACTGGATTATATGAAGAATATGGCATAAGGATTGGAGGAATGTTTATATTGATGGTCAAGAATTACAACCTCCAGTCCTGATGACTCAGTATAAACAAGAATAAAATTCTTACAACTGGATCACTGCATCATCTTATGACAATTGGGGGAAAAATGTTGAATTTGTGAAATGTTTTCCATTCTCCAATCAATGCCCATGGTGGTAGTAGCCGTCAAGAGCTCAAGAGTTAAGTTGCCTTTTAGAAATCTGCTGCATATGACCTCCTTTGAGTTTTGAAAAGCAAGCATGTAACTTTGAGGCCTAAGGTATGACTAGCACAAGTCATAGTATGTTCCATTGTCTCCTATGTACATGAAGTTTGAGCATTGAATAAGAAAAAGAGAAGAAGAATGGATACATTGGAATTATGCTTATGGGAAGAACATTGAAAGTGCCATAGATTGCCCAAAAGACAAACAAGTCTGTCTTTTGAGGAAGGACGGCCAGAGTGCTCCTTAGAGGCAAGAATGCTGAGGCTTTGTCTAATCTACTTTTAATATGCTTACAAGAAAGATCAATCTCCTGAGGTCACCATGTTCGGTTAAAGTGGAGGGACAGTGAAAAAGAGTTTTGGCTAAAATCAAGTATAGTTTCTCTTCTTGTCAGTTTAATATCTGATACATCCTCTTTTTGAGGACAACATGTTGAATGGATTTTTGGAGCATTGACCTGGTATTGCAGTATACCCGCATTAGGGGAAATTAAAAAAAAAGAGTAAGACACTCAATGAAATAGATTGACGTAGGAGCTGCAAAAATGGACTTGGACATGAGAACTATTGTGAGGATGGTACAAGACCAGACAGTGTTTTGGACCCGATTGTTGTGGGTTGAAACTGACTTGTTAGCAATACAAGGGCACCAGAAGTTAATATTGACTCCTTGGCAGTGAATTTGGCATAATGGGTTATCTGTTGAGCTGCTGATTACAACGCTGGCAGTTTAAGACCACTGAGTGCTCCACAGAATAAAACTTGCTACTCCTTTCAAATTCTATGTAGGCTCAGAACTCAAATAGGCAATTCTCCTCTGCCTCCAAGGGTCACTGACTGACAGAATTGACCTGATGTCACTGAGTTTGGCTTGGTTAGAGCTCAGATCAGAGCTATCATTAGCACCCAATTATAATGATACTGCAAGTCGTGTGTTTTCAACTGCATATGCTGCAAACTGTTGTTTTACTGCTGCGTCTTTTTATAGTTGCTGATTATGTCAAATTTTCTGGTGGTTTAGTTATAATGATGTTGTAATTAGTGGTGAATCTATATCCCAATAACTAAAATTGGAGTAGTGATTAAAGGAAAAGAAGACACAGAATTTTAAAAAGATATGCTCAATGCTACTAACCGAGCTTCTGCTCTGTTATGAATAATGTCACAACTAATGGCATTTAAGTCAACAGAGATATATTTTTAGGGCAATTTGTTTGCATTTATATAATTTAGGGGCTCTGGTGACACCGGGTTGGGCATTACACTATTGATCACAAGTCCAATGATTCTAACCCACTAATGCCTCTGTTGTAGTAAAATGAGGCTGTCTGTTCCCCCCAAAATGTAGAGTCTCAGTGTATTTGACTGGGTATTACAGAGAAGCAAAATCAGTTACACTTATAGGTAGGTAGAACAATATGTATTAAGAAATGGCTCACATGGTGGTAGAAGTGAATAAGTATATAGCCTTGTTCAAGTTTCTAGGGAGTCCTGGTGGTGTAGTGGTTATGCGTTGGGCTTCAATTCTCTTGGTCAGCTCCAAAGAAAGATGGGGCTATTCCCCAACACACGTACAGTCTTGGAAACACATAGGGGATCACTGTGAGTCAGCATTAACTCCATAGTGAATTTGGAGGGTTTTGTCCAAGTCTCTGGGTAGAAGTCAGATGAAGGCTTCTCCTGGCTCCTGCAGCTGCAGGAGCTGATGAAGAGAAGGTAGAAAGGGGAAGGAGGTAGACTATAGGCTGATGGCTATTGAGCTGTATGAAGCCCAGATTGGCAGTGTGCTGGTGGTTCCTGGGATTGGCAAGTGCTATAATGGGAACTCTCTGAACCAGATGCAGGATCCAAATCCAGCAGTGAGAGTGAGCCAGCTTCCACACACTGTCAATTAAAACTAAGAGTAAGTCACATCTTGAATTAAAAATTGTTCAATTGTATTGAGGTTTTCAGCAGATTAAGGAGATTTATTCTCCTCACAACTGCTTGGCTGCTTCACAAACATCCCATCATGGAGTTGACTATAGTGCGTTAGTGTATTATGGGTGAATCCTGACCCACTCAAGTTAACAAAGACATAACTATCACATTCTGAAATTGTCTAATTCACGGGGTGTCAAACTGAAAGCCTGCAGTCTACATGTGGTCCCTGAGGTAATTTTTTGTGACTCACGATGCTCTGAAATAAAATGAAAATAGAAAAAAACTGATAGGAAGAAAATAGCACTTAGGGGGAATCAAGTAATACCATACACACAATGCCCTGATTACATTTTATTCCAGAGCATCGTGGGTCACAGAAAATTTCCTTGGGGGTCGCATGTGGCCTGCGTGTCACCAGTTTGACACCCCCCTCTAGATGGTTGTTATGAGCGAGTCAGAATAAACAGCAGTAGATTTGGCTTGTTCATATAATGTAAGAGATATGACATTTAAAAGTTTACAAGCTAATCATTCACTATTCTGTGATTCAAATTAATAATTAATTTAAGGATTCTGAATGATTTCATACAGGAGGAGAGGCATGGGGGTAGAGATGGACACCACAAAGCACCTACCACATTAGGTGACATCAGTCCCAGTGACTTCATTGTACAGCAGCTTTTTGAAAAAAAAAAATTTCTTTGGAGGAGAGGAATTCTATTACCGCACTAAAATGTTTACCTCAATAATAGAATTCAGGAAGAGTTACTATTTACTATTATTAATTTTGGAAAATCCCTAGTAATAATGATGGAATTTTAATTAGAATTGTTATGTAGGTTATATCTAAGTCAAATTATTGTTTATAATTGTATGGCGTTTGGTTCCAGTGCAATTGCTCATTTTAATTATCTAATACATTTGTATTGAAAATAATATATGGTATTAAGCCTTTGCATATTATGCATGCAGAAAATTATAAAGTATTAAATATTCAAAACATGAGCATTTTTTCTATTTGTATTTAAATATAAATATAAATAAGAAAAATGGAAACCTGTCAGGAAACATTTTTGAAGACATAATCTTAAAAGTTTTTTCTTCAAATATATGTTTATTTTTAAATTTAATTGATTTGTTTCTTTCTAGTCAAATTGTGACTTGCACAGAAAGATAAGGAAAATATCTCACTTACAGTCACTGGTAGAGAGCAAGAAGGAATAGGCTTGCAATGTCTTACATTCTGATCTGATAGTCAATGTTTCTGACCCTGAAGTCAAGGTAGCAATGTTTTGAAAGGCCCTATGCCCTATTAAAGAAGAGGTTGGTGTACTTCTTTTTGTTGGGGTGATGGGTTTGAAGATTCAGAATGAAACAAAATTTTAAGCATTCTTAACTAGATGTTAATAATGTACTTGCATTCTTCACTCATTTAGCTTTAATGTATTTATTTGATGCAAATTAAATCCACCTTTCGAGTCTGCCTGGTGGTCTAACATATTCTTCTCATGATTCATTACGAAGGAAAACAATGCTGCTAGGTGTCTCCATCCCAGGGTCCTTGAGGCATTGTTTCAATACATGCAAGGGGAGGCATAATTACACACGGTGAAATGGCGAGGAGTAACCAGCTAGAGCAGAGGCAGGCTGCTGCGAGAATCCTAAATGAGACATCCTGATCATGGGTTGACTGGAAAAGAAACAATTCTATGAAACCCGACAAGCTGACTTGATCTACCTTATTATGCAACATGGAAAAAATAAGCAATTTAATATATGACTCTGTTAAAACCCATGGCTGTGCCAGGTACCAACACAATCTGAATTCTTGTATTTTAATACGTAAAATTGAAACTCCCACTGACAATTTTGAAATGAAGGACTTTCTCTTCCTTCATGTTTAAAACTCAATGGTATAGTTAGTATCTTGGTGACTAAATCAGTTTTTATAACTATAAATGTTTTATATAGACTGTGTCAGGCAGGGTTCTCTTAGAGAAATAAAATTCAGGACACTACTAGTTCTTTTTACATATTTATATATTGAGAAAGGTATATAAGATAAGAAAGAAAAAGTTAACTATAAAGTAATACAGATTGCTCGGTGCCACTCACTTGCGTGAGGCAACTAGAAGACTGGCAGTCCTTCAAATCTTGAGGGCCGCTGAATAGTCCTCTGTAGAGCAATCCAAGCTATCTGGTTATAGGCAACAAACAGCAGAGCAGGTCGCCAATAGTCAGCCAGATGACAGAGTCCAACCATCCCCAGTTCAAGAGATGTATATCTCAGGAGTTTGGTGAAGTAGGGCTTGAAGGATCCTCAACTCACAGCAACACAGTCCACAATTAGGTGTCCCCCGGGTAGTGTTGCTTGGAGGTCGAGATACAGGATGAACAAGGCAGCTCTCTGGTCCAAAGATCCAGAAGCAAAAGAGAGGGTGGGGCTTGCTGAGCACTTCCTATATCTGCCCTTCAATTAATCCCACATGTTCATTGGCCATGCCATCACAGCAGACCCACCAATCTTCTGTGGCCATGTTGGCATAACAAACCTACCCATCACATAGACAAAAGTAAAAGAGGGCACATTACCTTCAGGACTTATGCTCTAAAATCACTTTCTGGCATATGATCTCCAATTCAGCATTTGCCTCATTTAGATGATAAAAAATAAAACAAGATTTAAAATAATTTATAGCAAAAATCAATATTCAGAGTTTATGACCAAAAATAATGGAGAAAGCCACTTGATTTCTGTTGTTTGCACTTACTGGGCACCAGCTATAAAACCTCATTTAGGCACTGTGAGAAACACTAGAGGAAGAAACATCTTGGGTGATGTGATGGGTAGGTTTGTTATGCCAACATGGCCACAGAAGATTGGTGGATCTGTTGTGACGGCACAGCCAATGAGCGCGCAGGATGAGTTGAGGGGCAGATGTGGGAGGGGCTTCGCAGGTCCCGCCCCCTCTGTCTCTTGCTTCCTGATCTTCGGACCAGAGAGCTGCCTTGTTCTTCCTGTGCCTCGGCCTACAAGCAACACTGCCCGGGGGACACCTAATCGTGGACTGTGTTACTGTGAGTTGAGGATCCTTCAAGCCCTGCTTCGCCACGCTCCTGAGATATACATCTCTCGAGCTGGGGACTGTTGGACTCTGTCATCTGGCTGACAGTTGGTGACAGTTGGTGACAATTGGTGACTGTTGCTCTGCCGTTTGCTGCCTGTAACCAATAGCCTGGATTGCTCTACAGAGGACTCCAGTGAGTTGCACTGAGCAACCTGTATTGTCTTATAGTTAACTTTTTCTCTTTTTATCTTATATACTTTTCTTTTTATATATAAATATATAAAAATAATTACTAGTGTCCTGAATTTTATTTCTCTAAGAGAACCCTGCCTGACACAGGTGAGTTCAGATATTTTTTCAACTCTATGAAAGGGTGCAAAGAACATATACATTTTTAACACAGTTCTAATAAATTGGAGATAAAAGTTGTTCCAAATGTGCAACTCTTTCAAATCCCTGGCATCAGTCACCGCTCCTTTTTTTAGTATATTTTCTCATGCTCACATTTCATGTCTCCTGGGGCCCATGAAGAATGATCAAACTGGCTTATGTGGTTGCTGAGTGTCATTGCTGTTTCTAACTCATAGTAACCTGATGTGACACACAGCAAAACCCTGTGCAGTCCTGCATCTTCCTCGCAGTCATTCTTCTATTGGAGTCTGCTCATGCAACCCTGGTGTCAGTTCGTCCCGCCAAGGTCCGTTCTCACTTGCACTGTCCTTTGACTTGTCCAAACATGAAGTCTTTCTCCAGGGACTGCTCTCTCCTGATAACATGTCAAAACACTTGAGATGGAATTTCACCATCCTGGCCTTCAGGTAAGGAGCATCCTCCATCCAAGACAAATTGAACTGTCCATGGAACTTTTAAACTTCTTTGCCAGCATCAATGTCCACTTTTTAAAGGCATATGTGACCAAGCATATGTGTTAGTCCACATAGACTAAAGAAACAAATTCATAAATACACATATGGAATCAAGGGAAAGGTTTATATACAAGAGGAATGGAGCATTGAGAAAGCATCCCAACCTGTCCAGTCCAAGGTCATAAGTCTGATACTAGCTCATATGTCCAATATTAATCTAGAAAGTCTCCTTCTGACTCATGAAGCATGTGCAATGATACCAGGACAATCACAGGCCAGTGGAAGCAGAGTCTTGTGTATCCAGTGGGGGTAGAAGCATCCCAGTGCTGGCAGGGGTCCCATGGCTCCTCATTTCCAGCGCTCAGGTTTCATCAACAGTATCCAGTGGCAGTAGATGCATCTCAGCATTGGTTGGGATCTCCCCGTGGCCTCCCAAGCATCTCAACACTTGTAGGAGTCTCCACGTGGCTTCTCCAGCCCTAGAGCTTTGGTCCCATCAGAGTAAGCCCATGTGGCTTCACCTCTGGCTTCTCCAGGACTCAAAGTCTATATCATGCTGTCATGCTGTCTTGTTGGTAGACTGTCTCCAAGAGACTGAGTCAAAGGGCTCTCACCCCAAATTTGGAAATACCGTGAGACTTCCCAGAATTCTCAGGAAAACAGTGGCCTCATTGACTATCCCCAGAATGACAGGCTAGACCCTCTACCCCCTACTCCCAGTGCTGATATTGACATAGATCAGTGATTGCCACAGCATGGTTTGGAGGACCTTAGTCCTGCATATAACATCCTTGATTTAAGCACTTTGGAGAGGACTTGCACAGCAAATTTACCCAATGAAATGTATTAGTTTTTTGATCCCCCTCTCCCAACAGTTTTATTGACAAGTAGCCTACATACAGTATAATTCAATAGTGCTATCATTCAATATTATCACGGAGAATTGTCTGATCAGCCCCACATCAATTTTAGAGCATCCCCACTATCCCATCCCACTGGAGATAGTTTAAGTTCATTGTGACAACCTGGCCTATAAACACGTGGGATTAATTGAAGTGCAGAGAGATAAATGACTTCACCCTTCTGGTTCCCTGATCTCTTGCTTTCTGTTTGTTGGACCAGTGTACAACTGCCTTGTCCAGTTCTCTGCTTCAATGAGCAAAGCTCCATTCCTGTGAGACATCCCTTAGGAGAAGCCATATGGTCCTATCCTGATGTAGTCCTTGGTTCTGGAGCAGCTGCATGGAAACCCCTGCCAGTGCTGAGATGCTTATACACTCACAGATTTGGCTTTCCTCCTACAATTAGCATCATTGTGTCTTGTGAGATTGAGGAGGACTTTGTAGATCAATGTTGAACATATAGGATAATATTGAATTTATGGGCTGGTATTAAATTAAAACATTAATTTAGTTGAACACCACTGTGCAGGATGCTTTCTCAGTATACACAACCTTTATATCAAGCTCTCTCATACATATGAGCTTCTGTGGATTTGTTTTCCTCGTCTACTCTATACTAACACACCACCCATAGTTAAAATAGCATTTTGGATGATTTATG
>PVJH01012243.1:0-65252 GCA_004026705.1 Nesogale talazaci
ACTGGGGGAGTCACAGTCCGATGGGGAGCGACACTAAGGTCTCGCCGCCGGCGGGAAATCTCCGAGAGAGACCTAGCTCCCTGGGCTCAAGAAAAAGGCGGAGTGGGGCAGGGTCCCCTCCTGGGTTGGGAGGCCCACTTGTGGGACCTTTCCACTCACCAGAACTCTTCCCCTTGACCCCCCAGACACCAAACTCACCGGAGCTCCAGGTATGGGCTGCTTACCTCGGTGCCATCTTGACCCGGAATCCCTGAAACTGTTTAATTAGCATGTTGAAAGTTATTTCATCTACTGTCTTTGTAATCAAAGTGGTGTGCTAACTTCTACAAGAACTTTGTTTAAGACTGTTTCTCTCTTCAAGGGATTCTAGCAAGGGAAGGACCTTGTGGTTAGCATCCAATTCCACTACCCCACTGTACCATGAGGGTCAATTCAAGAGAAAGTGTGAGGGATTCATCGTCAAAAAAGAACATATTGTATCTTTCTTGAAGCACAATGCTCTATGTGACACAATACAATTGATACAACCATGAGAAGGGTACACCACTTGTCTGTCAGTTTGTTGCACTGTGGTGACTCTAATGCTGGGAGCTGTCACCCATATTTCAAATACCAGGTATTCAAGCAGGTTTCAACAGAGTGTCTAGACTCTAGCAGACTACAAAGAAATAGGCTCTTACTTTTGAGGGTTTCGTCACTGAAGACTCTATGAATAGGAGGGATACTAAACGCTATCCTGCTGGGGGATGAGCCCCTCAGGTTGGAACACACTCAAAATATGTCTGAAGAAGAGCTGCCTTCTCAAAGTGGAGTTTATCAAAGTGACATGGACAAAGTAAAACTTTTTTCTGAAAGATAATTTTATTGGGCTCTCTTATGACTCATAACAACCCCTTGCATCAAGCATATTTGTACATATGTTACCATTATTATTTTCTAAACATTTACTTTCTATTTGAGCCTTTGATATCAGCTCCTCTTCCCATCCCTCATGCCCATGACCCTTTGATAAACTATAAATTACCATTATTTTCTATCTTACATTAACCACTGTCTCCCTTCCCCCCCCCCCCAGTTTCTGCTGTTCATCCCCCCTGGGGTGAGGGGAGGAAGGGTAGGCCTTATGTGTCAATCATTTTGATCAGATCCCCCCTCATCCCCTCCTTTCATACCTTTTCCCTTATGGTAGCACTATTGCCATTCCTTGTTCCTGGAGTCCATGTGTCCTGAACAGTTATCTCTTATTTGTACCTGTGTACATGCTCTGAGCTAGCCTGGAGTAAAGTTCTTGATACCTTCATTTGTTGATGGAACAGGACTAAGAATAACAAGAAACATCAAGAAACAGTGAGAATGAGCAGAGCCAGGCATTGTTTGGGTTTTAAGATCATAGGGTTGCTATGAGTTAGTGCTGATTAGAAGGGATCTAGCTGTGAAACAAGATGAGTCACTGGGTGACATAAATAATTCAGTGCAGGACTAGCTAAAAAAATCCGTGGTTTTATCAGGGGTTGTTATATAAGTGGTTATTATATGGCACACATAATAAGCCCCAAGTATTTTGTTATATAACTCTTAGGTGGATAATTCAAAGTAACTAAGAGAAATTAATAATGAAGGAGATCTTACAAATGTCCATCAGCAAAATATAATAGGATTAGGAGAGGATGTGGCCATGCTTCCAAGTACTGACATTCACTTGTAAGCGTGGCTTCATTCTTAATTTCTATTAATGCGATCCAATTCTCTCACAGTATTATATTTCCTAAGTGCCCTTTATAGATTTTAAGTCATTATGTTAACTCTGATTCAATCAATACCGAATCTCCTGTCTCTCCTATATAAAATTTAAAATATTCCAGTACTAGCTTAAAGGAATTATGTGTCAATTAACAGTATTTTTTGGAAAATAAGTACCCAAACAGAAAACACACACAAATGTCACGGCCGAACTCTGTGACTCTTAGCTGCCATTGGGCTGCTCCCACTCAGAAAGCCCCCATACACAGTGGGAGAAAGCCACTTGGTCCTGCACCCTTGGTATCAAATAAATAATAATAATCACCAGCTTTCACCTGGGGTTTACTACGTACCAAGACTGTTTTAAGGACCTTGCATATAGTAGTCCATTTAATCTCATAACCATTCTATACCTGGATACTCCTGCAAATCATTATAAATAACCCACATCTCCAGCCTTACCTTGAGTCTAAAACACCATACACAGAAAAAATGCAAATAGATCAACAAGACATATGCCTTTCATCATTCATGTTGACTGTGAAGATGTGTGCTTAACATATTCTCCAGGTCAATCTACAGATGGAAGCTGGGGGTGGGGGGGAATGGCAGCTACACACTAGATAAGAGATGAATCTCTAAAATGAACAGAAAATATCAATACCTGAGTAATAAAAAGATAAACAATCCAATTAAAAGTGGACAGAGGATATGAACAGATACTTAAGACATTCAGAAAGCCCCCCCCCCAAAAAAACAAGAAATGTTGTGATCATTAGCAATCAAACACAAGTGATATGTCATCTCACCCCAGCAAGAATGTCAGCCCAACAAAGAGAAAGCAACATATGGCATGGGGTTGGAGAGATTAGCACTCTTATAAGCTGTTACCAGCGAATGGAGGGAGCTGGGGCATGGTTGTCACTGTGCAAAATTGTCCAACCTTATTAAGCCTACTATTAAGTATATCTCCAAGAGAAATCAGAGTTGTGACATAACTGGGTATATGCACATGCGTGTTCATCTACACTATTCATTACAGAAAGAATATGGGAATAGCCAGCCATCTACCAATGGATGAATAGGTAAAGAAGTATATATGGGCACAAAGGAGTACTAAAGAATAATGATGAATCCAGATGCATCTCATTATATGGTTGAACCTGGAAAACATCATGCAAACCAAAATAAGTTCATCTCAAATATATCAAACATTGCATGACAATACTATTACCAAAAAAGTCAAGAAAAGTTTCATATCCAGAAAAAAAATATTTCTTAGGATTACCAAGGACCAGTGCATCCTCTAAGTAGAGAGGAAATAGGTATCAATTTGATTGAAAAGAAGGGCAAAATACAATAAGGAGATCAAGCAAGAGAAGACACAAGAAGATACACAAGAGTTAAAGTTAACAAAAGCAAGTATACTATCTACACAATCGTATAATACACAAACCATTTGCCTATCCATTTGTTGTACTGTGATGACTTGTGTGCTGCTCTGATGCTAGAAGCTATGTGACTGGCACTTCAAATGCCAGCAAGCTCCCCCATGGTGAATAGGGTTCCACAGAATTTCCACATTAAGAACAGGCAATAAAGAAGAACTAGGCTGCCCACTCCTAAAGAATTAGCCCTGAAAACGTTATGGATAGTGGGAGAATGGTGGCATATACAGAAAAGCCAAATATACATATTCATATACAGAAAACATCATTACCAAATATAAGGCTGACATATTGGAAGTCTCTCAACAGGTGACTGAGGAAAAGAGACCTTCTCAGATCAGAATTAACCATAATGATATGGAGAGAATAAGGTTTTCAGTTATGGGGAAGAGTGACAAAGTATCTCTTTATATCCTCTGTACACTTTTAAATTGGATTATTTCTCTAGCAACAGAGCAATTACTTCTTTTCATTATTCAAGTGTTGATGTTTTCTACATAACCTCTTTTCTAATATGTAGTTGCCATTTTCTCCTCCTCAAAATGAGAGGAGAGAGCTGTAGACATCTATCAATAATAGGAATGTGAAATTTATGAAGTATGAAACTAGGAAAATTAGAAGACATCTAAGATGAAATGAACCACAGAAAGATTGATATCCTAGATATTAGTGTGCTAAAATAGACTGGAATAAGACTTTTTGAATCAGACAATATTATAGTTTACTAGGTCAGGAATGAAAAACTCAAAATGCACGACTTTGCATTTGTCATCAAAAAGGACATTTCAAAGTCTATCTTGAAGTATAGTGCTGTCTGAGATAGGATGCTATCTCTTCACATCAACAGAAATCCAGTCAATTCAACACATACAAATTTATACACTAACACTAAATATGGTGATAAAAATGAACAAATCTATCAATATCATCAATATGAAATAGATCAAATATGCAATCGCAATGGCTTGAAAATAATTGGCGATTAAAATGCAAAAGTTAGAAGCAAAGAGGAAGAAACATTAATTGGAAAATATGACCTTGTTGATAGAAACAAATCTGGAGATCAAATACATGATAGAATCTTGTGATGCCAATGACTTCTTCATCACACATATCTTTTTTTTTCAACAACAAAATGGCTACATCAATGCTCTAAAAGCTGGATTAAGACATGTGTTATTCCAGCAAAGCTGTGGCTGACTTTCTCAGTGGTTCTTATTGTAAATGTTCCCTGATAATTACAATTACAATTGTTCCCTGACAATTAGTTCCCCATTGTTTGTGTATTATCCAACCACAAAAGAATTGATTCTGCACAAGTGAATAATTAGGATACTATGATATGGAGTTGGCCTAGATTGACCCAAGACCCCTCTCTCACAGGGGCTAATAAAATACAATGTTAATGGAAGATCATTATGCCCCAGGGAGGTAATAAGGTTATCTACCATAAATTAACAAGGAGGTTTTGAAAGGTAGCCAAAGGCAGACAGAATTTTTTTTAAAAAAAGCATAGATTAAGGAATGGATTTGGGGCTCAAACTAAATCCTAGCAACAACTTAAGAACAATTAGTCTTACATCATGCCCTTGCTCAATACTCACCTTCATGAAGGGAACACAGAAGATAAGGGTGCTATAGCATAAAGTGGTGAAAAAATTAGATGGTGTATGACTATCAGATAAAACAACAGCTAGCAGGTCTATCTAGATAAGATAGGCTAGATAGACAATCTTGGGGAGAAAACAACTGGACCAATAGTTCTAGGGTGACATGAGAGAGGGATAAGTGAGGGAAAGGAAATGGTGTTAACAAACCCAGGGACAAGTGGTTGAAAATCAGTGGACAGGAGAGTGTAAGAGACCTAGTAGGGCTTGATCAAGGGTACTGTGACTGAGAGGAAATATTGAAACCCAATGAAGGCTGAGAATGATAGTGGGACAAGAAGAAAATAAAAAGAAATAGAGAAAAGAACTAGAAGCCAACAGGCAATTTTAGAGGTCTAAATATGGGTATATATATATATATATATATATATATATATATATGATGGGGAGATACATCTATGTGCATATATTTATAGATTTAGTATTAAGGTAGAAGATGAACTTTGGAGCTCTACTCAAATACCTCCTCAATGCAAGAACACCTTGCTCTATTAAACTGGCATTCCATGATATTCACCTCCCTGACATAATCATTGAAGACAAAACATGTACATAAGCAAATGTGATGAAGAAAACTGATGGTGCCTACCTATCAAAAGTTACAATGTCTGCAAGCTTAAAGGCTTGAAAGTAAACAAGCAGCCATCTAACTCAGAAGCAACAAAGCTCACATGGAAGAAGCACACCAGCCTGTGTGATCACAAGGTGTCGAAGGGACTGGGTAGTAGGCTCAAAGAACAAAAAAATCATATCACTGTGAATGATAGGAAGTGTGTATTGGGGACCCAAAGTCCATTTGTAGGCAATTTCCTTACAGAAAGGTCGCAGGAAGGAGACGAGCCAGGGTGCAGTGTAGCAATGATAAAACATACCTCTAGTTTCCTCTAGTTCTTAAATGCGCCCCCCCCCCGCCACCCTAACTATCATGATCTCAATCCAATTCGACCATATAAAACAGACTAGACCAGAGGATGTACACTGGTACAAATAGGAACTGGAAAAACAGAGAATCCAGGACAGGTGAATCCTCCAGGAACAGCAATGAGAGTGGAGATACAAGGAGGGTGGAGGAAAGGTTGGGTAGAAAGCGGGGAGTCCGATTACAAAAATCTACCTATAACCCCCTCCCTAAGGGATGGACAACACAAAAGTGGGTGAAGAGAGAAGTGATGCAGTATTATACATGACAAAATAATAATAATTTATAAATTATCAAGGGTTTATAGGAGGGGAGGTGAAAATGAGGAGCTGATACCAAGGGTTTGAGTAGAAAGCAAATGTTCTGATAATGGTGATGGCAACAAATGTACAAATGTGTGTGGCACAAGGGATTTATGTATGGATTGTGATAAGAGTCATACAAGCTCCCAATAAAATGTTTTTAAAATTAATGTCTGAGATCTAAAAGACTTCCTCTAAGTGAAATATCAACTAACTCCACATGAAAGAAGCTTACCATTACCAGGCACCAAAGGATCGTAAATCATGCAATCCAAAGTTGAAGGATGAAATTGTATCAAAGTCTAACTTCTGAAAATCTGGTTAGCAGAAGGCTATGGGTGACAGTAGGAACCCAACATATATTTGTGGGAACTACATAGGACATAATCTTCCAGTGATCTCCTGCTGTCCATAATAGAGGGCTGGGAGGAAAATGGTTACTAAACAGAGTGCACTGTAAAGATGAGTATCAAACAGTGGTTCTCAACTTTTGGGAGTCCAACAACCTTTTCACAGGGGTTTCCTTATTTATAACAGCAGCAAAATGACAGTTATGAAGTATGACAGTTATGAAAATAATTTTATGTTTGGGAGGGGTCATGGCATTAGGAAGGGTATGAACCACTGGTCTAGCAGATTAAAAGGATAAAACTGACTTGAATGGATAAACTTTTGTCAGTTGACCTCCCCTCTGATACAGGCTGGTTTGCAACATTGTCTGTAATTTGGTGAGGGTGGGAAGAGGGTCTTTGCTCACATTAGGGATTATCTCAGATGTATTATGTCATTGGGGGATCACCCTCTTGAATTTGTGTTGTATATATTTTTTTTGTTTGGAGTATATGAAATCCAGGATTTATGAACATACAAGAACAGCAAGTAGAAAAAGGTTTTCTGCAGGGCAGGTGGCAGTACAGTTGGGAGGATGAGGGGGATGGTAGTAGGGAGATGATGAAAAGAAATTCAGGAAAGAAAATGATGTTTGGAAACAGATTGTGGTAGCAATTGTACAATCCTTCTTGATATGGTTGGACTATGGAATGATATGATATATATATTCCAAATTTTAAATAATTAATTAAAAGATAAAAGGAACATAATGATAAAAATGACAACCATTCATGTAGACATCTCCAGTGGAGTGCACCAAAAGCACATTGACTACCTCTGTGGAAATAGATGATGGAGAGGCTCATGATCATTAGCCAAAACGCTGCCAGTGGATGGCCACCAAGTACTCATATGCAGGTGAGAGCTGAAGTTGAAGGAAAGGAATAGGAGCCCAAGAGAGTCAATATAGGACCATGAGTATATTCACCTAAATTTTGAAACCATCTCAAAAATAGATTTGACTCATTGAAGACTAATGACAGAAGACCTGCAGAACTATAGAACGACATCAAACACATAACACATAAAGAAAGCAAAAGATCATTTAAGCAGACAGGAAAGGAAGAAAATATCAGAATGGATGTCAAAAAAGACTGAAATTTACTGTTAATCATAGAACAACCAAGGCAAATGGAAGAAGAGGGTTGAATGGGAAATTTTAAAAAGCATTTCGAGAACACAAAGTAGTATCATGAAATGTGCAAAGACCTGGAGTTCCAAAAACAAAAAGGAAGAATATGTTTGGCTTATCTGAAACTAAAAGAGTTGGAGGGGGGTAGTGAACCTTGAGTTTCAATATTAAAAGATGGTAAGGGCAAAATATTGAAAGATGCAAGAAACATCAGAGAAGATGGGGAGAGGGAGCAGTATGAGCACCACAGAGGATGGCAGTCGAGGGTGAGCAGCTGCATCAGCAAAGGGATCCATGTATGTGATTCTTCCAACATTGACTTCAGGTCTTGCCAGAGCGCTAGTCCTTTCTCAGGACCAGCAGGTTCTTCCCACTGTGGTTTCTAAGGCTTTTCAATCCATCAAAGACTCCTGGGACAACTCATGCTTGTGATACTGGTCACATAGCAATAATTTACACTGGATTTTCGTGTTTATACTTGGAGACAATTTAAGGTGAGTAAATAAAGAAGTTTGCTTTGCAGTCTTAACGAGTCCTTCAGCTAGAAGATGAGAGTGGGTGCCATACCTGAAGGAAATGAAAACAACAAGCAATTTGTATACTGTGTGTCCTGTATTTGCTATATGCTCTAATACTGATCAGGCCTTGCATATGAATGAAGCCATTGACTAGGAATCTGAATTCAATCTCATGGAGGATCAACTTTGTGTGGCATTGTTTCACTACATCTGATGGATAAGCAAGAAGTTGTTTTTTTTCAGAAAAGGAATTCAACAGAATAAACAGATGAGATATGAGACAAGAAAACGGCTATTATTCACGACCTAATAAGCCTATAGACTTCTGTTATTTGGAGTTATTCAACTCTAAAGCATCTGAAAAAATTTCCAAGACATCAAATTTCAGAAAACACATAAATTACATCAGATCAACTCAAGATCCCTTGGTAAAAGTGTCTGCCATGTGCCAGCATATCACCAGATGCTTTGCATGCAAGCCTTGGAGTATGTGGCCTATTGCTGGTGAAAGAAAGCAGCATTGGCAAAATACACCTTGCTCTGAATGTCAGCACAAAGAATTCTCAATATCTTCTCAGTCTCCACAAAGTTGGGCAACCAGGTGTCATACAAGCAGAAGGGCCACAATGATGTTACAAATCTCCTCCTGGCCTCCCCACCCTCACCCCCATCCCATCATCTGTAACTAAAGTCAACAACAATTGGAACAATATATTGACAAGAAAGTTCCAGGGGTTCAAGCCTGTGTCAGAAGAGGATGTGGAACAAAGAATATCATTCCTGGTGGCAGATGGATCTGTCTGAAAGCCAAGAATACCAGAAAATATTTACTTGTGTTTTATGGACTACACCAAAGCATTCAATTGTGTTTTATATCAAACTATAGATAGCCTTGTGTAGGAGAATTACAGAACACTTCATTTTGCTCATGCAGAACTTGTACATGAATCAAAAGGCAGCTGTGTGGACAGAACAAGAGAATAAAGCATGATTTAAACAAAACAGGTTTGCTTAGAGATTAAAACCTCTCCCTATACTTAGTCAATCTTCAAGAAATGCAAATCACCAGAAGGGCTGGCTTAGATGAAGAAGAATGTGGCAGCAGGATTGGAGGAAGGCTTAACAACCTCCTATGTGCAGATGATACAACCTTGCTTTCTGAAAAAAAAGAGGGGTGAAAGCATCAAGAATTGCAGCCTTCCATATGGACTAATGACTCAACTTCAAGAAGACCAAAATCATCACAAGGGGACCAATAGGTAATACCTTGTTCAATTGAGAAAAAGATTGCCATTGTCAAAGATTTTTGTCTTCCTTGTATCTACAATCAATGTTCGTGGAGTTGACAGTCAAAAGATCAAAGCAGTATTACATTGGGTAAATCTGTTACATGTCTTTCATGATGAAAACACAGATATTATTTGAGAGACTAAGGTGCATATGACCCAATCATGGTAATTCCCATTGGTTTGTATGCATAGGAGAGCTGGACATCAAAGAAGGAATATGAAATGAAAATGGATGTATTTGAATTGTGGTGCTGGCAAAGAATATTGAAAGCACCATGAGCTGCTAAGAAGACAAACAAATCAATCTGCCTTTCAAGAAGTATGGCCTGAATGCTCCTTAGAGACAAGGGTGACAAGATTCCCTCTTACGTACTTTAGATATGTTTTTAGGAGAGAATAGACCTTATACTTAGTAAAGTAGAGACACAATGAAAAGAGTGATCTCGACAAGATGGACTGGCATGGTGGCCACCATGATGGGATCAAACATATAGGAATAGAATAAAATGAATTTGTGAGGATGCTGCAGGGCCAGGTCGTGGGTCATTCTATTGTACACAAGTCTCTGTGTGTTGAAGCCAACTTGATGGCACCAAGTAACAAATGTCTAGAATGTCAATATCTATGCATTTCATTTCATTTGGGGTAACTTCCAAATTGCCTAGATTCTTTCATTGCTCATTTCACGTTCTGATTTTTAGGAGATTTCTGCGACTCTTTCTTCCCATTTTAAATCATAACCCATCAGCAAATGAAAGGCCTGAAGGTCCTTCTCCCACAATCTTTTACATTATTGCCAACTTTCACTGTGACATGTTTGGCAACCACTTTGGCAACTGTTTCTTCTCATTTTTAAGTCATGCCTCATCAATAAATGATGGTCATGAAGGCTTTACATCATTCTGCATGGTTTCAACAGGCAGTTCTTCCTCAGTCATATTTTGAATACTTTGCCGCCTGAGAGGCTCATTTTCTGGTCCTCTACTTCTCTTTGTGAGGTATTCACTTTTTGACAATGTCTTATATAAAGCTGTGAGTTAAAGTGAGACCTTCCACACTCATTATCATCATATCCACCACTTCTCTGTTGCTTTGTCATATTGTACTGGCTTGAGCATTGCTCAGATACTGGAAGTTATATCACTGGTATTTTCTTTAAAAAAAATTTAATCATTTTATTGAGGGCTCATACATCACATTTCATCATACATAGTCCAAAACATAAACTGTGCCAAGCACCCCCACTTGCCTGCCCTCATTGACATCCTCCCAGCAAGTGCCTTTCCACTTGGGCCCTTGATATGATATTTTCAGCTACCAGAAGGATTATGTAAAGTGAACCAATTTCAGCATAACTTACAGACAAAGAACAGATTATGAAGAAGGAATAGGCTGTACATTTTGGAGAAATTAACTACTGAAAAACTAATGGAGAGTATCAAAATGGTAATGGTAGCCAGGCACCATCCATGTTTGTCTGTCTTTCTGGTTTCATAGCAGTCCCTAAGAAAAGCACATCCTGCTTGGTGAGGTAGAGGGTCAACAAAAGAGTTAGACCCTCAAAGACATGGCTTGACCCAGTGGTTATAATGATGACCTCAGTCATAAGAAACATGTAAGGACACTACAGGACTGGGCAGTGTTTTGTTCTGTTGTGGATGGGGCCACTATGAGCCAGAACCAACTCAATGACACATAACAACAACAACAGCATATTATAGCCATTTTCATAAGCTATATTTCTGCAGGCTGCATTTCTGCATAAGCAGTTTCATAAGCTATATATCTGCAGGCATCTTTCTACTGTCTGGAATGGATGGGGAAAGATGCAGGTTTAGGCATAAAATTTGGGAGAATGAGATAGGAGAGCATTTTTTCCTCGTCTGGTTCTGGGCATCATTATGGCTTTTTATACCAACTGTAAAGACAAGAAAAGGCAGCATAGTGACCAAAAAATGACATGGTGTTAATAAGAACAGATATATCATTTAATTTTATATACTTGTAGATTTAATAAAGCAGCTAATTTAATGAACAGATAGCAATGAAAGAAAGTATCTTTTAATATTCTCTGTACAACTCTAATTTCAGATTTAATGATCTCTCATACATAACACAATCAACCAACTGAATCTGAACAATATTTCAGCATTTAGAACAAAAAGTACTACCATCTCCTGTTTGAAATACATGTTCTGCAATTCTTCCACCAACTGCAATCTCTCGGACAAGAGCATCAACCCCTGGTTGGCTTTGTCGACTATGGTGAAGTGACCAATGATTTTGTCATGCTGAAGGGCTGCAGGTTGGGGACTATGAAGAGAGTGCTCACTCTGCAGAAGTCCCTGCTGGTGCAGACCAAACACTACACCCTGGAGAAGATTGATCTCAAGTTCATTGATACCACCTCCAAGTTTGGTCATGGCTGCTTCCAGACTGTGGAAGAGAAGAAACTTTTCATGGACTACTCAAGAAAGCTGGAATTGCCAAGGAAAGGGACACATAACAGATGGTGTAGCTGGTGAGATCATAATAAAGACTTCTTTTCAGTGGTGGTGCGAGGGAATACATGTTCTGTGAAATAATTGCTTTAATCTTTGTCAACGGTGTTTCAATTCTAACTAGTCTACTTATTTTGCAATATTAATTACAGTATTCTGTAAATATCCTTCAAAGTGTATGTCAATGGTAGAAAGCAACTTTTGAAAAGAATAGAAGTCTGTAGAAGATAACTAGACTCAAAAAATTGTTGGCATCTCATAGAGGAAATTCATTTTACAAACATGGCTGAAATAGAAATCCAAAATGAGTCCTATTCTAAGTAATGACAAAGTGTCCTGGAGTTGAGTGTGTGGCACTAAGTAGACTCCACTGAAAAGAAAGTCCCACAAGCCGACATGAACCCCTGCTATTTACCGGTGTTGTTAAAAGGGATAACGCTTTAGAGTTTGTTCATGCATCAAATCCATCGAACACAAAGTAAATGTACGAACAATTGGTATTTTTGTGCCTTCAGAACTCTTCAGAAGCAAAGAGGTGGACGTGCTTATTCAATCATACTCATGGAGCTAGAAATAGTGACTTCTTGAGGAATCTGCTGGACCCGTGAAAGTCAAGGCAGAGAAATAAGTTCAGCAGGTAAGAGTGAATGTATCACATGATCTCAAAGGAGAACGTACAGTAGTCTTTCTCTAGTGAAAAGGGAGGATCATGAGGGCCTATTATAAAGAGGTTTTAAGAAAATTGAAAACAGCACTGAGGAGGAAAAGACCAGGAAAACCTGACCCCATGCAGCCCACCATCCTAATCTTGGCTCCTTCAGACTTCCTTGCGTTCTCACAATCAAAAGAACATTTAAAAGGAGCACAATTTAAAAAAATAAAATATAAAAATAAAAGGATCGCTGTATGAGTCACTGTAGGCTACCACGTTGCCTTTTGCTGGGGTATAAATTATTGCTATTGTTGCTATCCTTGTCCTTGACTTAGACTCAGTTCCAACTTCTAGGGACTCTATGAACAAAAGGAGGAACCCCGGTTTGGTTGGACACCCTCCTCACACTCTTTTCTACTTTATACTGAAAAGCACTGACTTCACAGTTTAATGTTCCTCTTGTTTCAACATCCATATGACTTTGTAACTACATTTTTTGACATATCCTCATACTCCCCCAGTGTTTCCAGGTCCTGCTAGTTTAAAAAATAAAACAGAAAAACTCCTTCAAATGAATTGTCACCTTTGGAAATTAATTGTTTTAAATATAAATACCAAATACAACTCTGTGTATGCCCTGCTTAACATGACCTGTAGAGATGATGCTAAGGCATTACAAGAGGACTTCGTGTTTGATAAAGTAGAAGTCCCCCAGAACAAAGAAACAATTCTCCAAGACTGAGTGACACCCTCACTGCAACAATGGGCTCAAAGACAGCAGCCACCTGTGATGCTAACAGCAGACCAGGGACATTTCATTGTGACACATAAGGTCACCCAGAGAAGGCAGGGCTGTGAATTTTTTAATGTGGTTCTTGTGTAGAGTTTCTGTAGAGTATCTATAACCACCACCAAACCAGTTTCCGTTATGGTCCGGGCAACAGAGTAAGGGAAAGATGCTGATTGGATTATTTGATTCAGCTGTCAGTGACTGCCCTTTTGCTGGATATAAAATGAGCCATCTCAGACGGAAAAAGGGGGATCTCCCTACCAGCACAATATATGAGTCAGGAGTGTGGCCTGCCCTTTGAACTCTAAGGTCCCTAAACACTGAACCTCAGTGAGGAGACAGCTCCTTCAGGATACAGTACGGCACCAAAAGGGACAGGAACTATGGAAGCAGAAGCCACGGCATGAACAAAGTGGTGGAATTCCCGCTTAACAGAGCATGTAAAAACTGAATGTTTTCTGCAGCCATCAAAAATGAAATGGAGCACATAAAGATCAATATTCTAGGCATTAGTTCACTGAAATGGACTGCCATTGACAATGTTAAACCAGAGAATCAAATGGTTTACTGTAGCAGCAATGACACAATCAAGAAGTATGGCTTTGCATTCACTATCAAAAAGAGCATTTTAAGACTTAGCTTGAGTACAATTCTGTCTTGATTATATTTATTCACCTTCATGGATAGCCTCAATACAACTATTATTCCAATCTATACACCAATCACTAAAGCTAGCGATGCAGAAATTGAACAATTCTACCAACTTCTTCAGTTTGAAATTCATCAAACCTGCAATGATGATGATTGGTGTTTGGAAAGCAAGAGTGAGAAACAAAAAGAGACAGCAATTAGAAAATATGGTCTTGATAAAAACAAACTGGAGATCGAGGGACAGATTTTTGCAAAACCAGTGGGTTTTTTTCCCTTAGGACATACCTTTTTCCAACAACACAAAGAGCATCCATGTACCTCAGCTTCTCCAGATGGAAAATACAGAAATCAATCTGACTACATCTGTGGAAAGAGATAGTGGAGAGGCTATCAGCAACGACAACCTGATCACAGGCTATCTGTGTAACAGACCACCAATTTCTCATATGTAAGTTCAGATTGAAGTCAATGAAAATTAAGACAAGTCTATGAAAGCCAAAATCCGATCTTGTATCTATCCAACCTGAATTTCAAGAAGGGATTTGCTGTATTGAACACTATTGGCAGAAGACTGGAAGAGTTGTGGGAGGACATCAAACCATCATTTGTGAAGAAAGCAAAAATGGCCATTAAAAAGACTGGAAAGAAAGAAAGAAAATAGCAACGTGGATGTCAGAAGAAACTAGGAAACTTGCACTGAATAGTTGTGTCACTAAGACAAAGGGAAAAATTGATGATGTCAAAGATCTGGACAGAACAGATTAAGAAGAGTCAAATATTATAATGAAATGTGCAAAGACCTAAAGTTAAAAATCCAAAATAGAAGAACATGCTTATTATATCTTAAACTGGAGAAGGAGAGGTGTGCTAGTCCTGGTGACTAGAGAAGTAAATTCATAAATATGCATAGGTATATAAGGGAGAGGTCTATATACAAGAGGAACTGAACATTGAGGAAGCAGCCAAGCCCAGTACAACGTCATAAGTCTGATATTAGCCCATATGTCTGATTCCAATCTATAAAATCCTCTTAAGGTGCATGAAATACATATAATGATGCCAACTGAATGCAGGATGACAAGGTGTTTAAGCATCTCAGCGTTGGCAGGAGTCTCCATGTGGCTTCCCTAGGTCAGGTTTCTGGCTACATCAGAGCAGGGAGCCAGTCTTGTCAGTCAAGTGTCTCCAAGGGAGTAGGAGGATGTCTCCTCCATCAAGAAGGAATTACCTCATTTCCCAGAATTCCCAAGTGAAGACTGTGTCCACACAGAGGTCTCATTGGCTGTCTCCAGATTGACAGGCTAGACTCCTCCCCTACACTCTGAATCTTCAAATTGGTACCAGATTAGGTGACTGCCACAGTGGATGATAGGGAATGCAAGCTTTTAGTTGCAATATTGAAAGATATTATAGGGAAAAAGAGACTGGAGGTAAAATGCAAGAGGCATCCAAAGGAGATGCAAAGAATACGCATTGACTGTACCAAAAAGAACTAGTCAACTTCCCCTCCAGGAGACAGCATCAAAACTACGAACCAATGGTAGTGAAGAAAGAACTGACTCCCTGGTACCTAACAACAAGTAGTTTGGAAGAGTCCTGAATATAATAGTTCACTGCACTATGATTGCCACTCTCTGAGAATGGGTTCTCTTTATCATGTTAATGATATTGGATAAGTGTAACGTGTGTTTAAACTAATCGCTTTGGCTCTGCAAGAGAGATTAAGCAAGTGAACCAGAGAGACAGGGAGCGGGGAAGAGAGATACCAAGTCATACAAAGATGACCCAGAAGCAGAAGATCCAAGAAATGATGCAATTCCTCCAGAACCCACAGAGAGAAATGGGAGCCCCCTGTGAAAGGGTCATTCCACCCCTAACGGGCTCATGATCTACAGGTAGAGAACCACTGCTCTAAACCATATTGCTTTTAAATAAATCATCTAAAACCAACATTAGCAGTCGTCTCCCATTCCCGTGTACTTTCTTTTAATGAGATCAAAGTTTCAGCTTTGCTAAATCTGTTAGTTCGATTTTTATGTCAACTTGAATTTATTTAAAAATACAGGGGGTATTCAAGTCATAGCCTTATGATACTTCCTGGGAGGGGGTGGCCTTTTTATGAGAGAGACACTGGGGATTTGCCCCTCCCTCTCAGTCCCTTCACCATTCCTGTTTGCTGGGAATCTGTGCCTGCCCATGTGAACCTGTCTGACCCTGAGAGATGGCAGTGCCCTGCCATGTTTCCAGGACAATGGATTCACCAGAATCTGCACTCTCTGGCCAGTGAAGGCCTGACTTCCCACTTGACGTTTATGTATCGCCAACCTATAGCTATGTGAGTTTGGAGAAGACGCCATCTGGCCAAGGGCCTGTGGACTTAAGTTGAACTGGACTTGGATGCTTTCTCAAGAAAATGACTTCTTAACATATTCTTTCTCATACATATATGAGTGTTTCTCTAGATAATCCAGCCCTAACACACTAAATTGGTAGCAACAGCAAATAAGAGTTAGAACCTGAAACATTGAAGTGAATATATCTCACGATGTAGAGATCCCAGGAATTGTGACTTCAGCCATAGGCTATCCCTGAACAAGGAGATCAAATGAAAAGAATGGGGTTGCATTTGTATGAAAAAAATATCATATTTTTCGGGCCATAAGACATACTTTTTCCCGCAAAAGTAAGGAGAAAATGAGGGTGAGTCTTATGGTCCGAAGGTGTGGTCCCCAAGAATATTTAAGAATACTGGTACTATTTGGTTCAGAATATTTTTTCTTGTTTTCCTGCACTGAAAACTGGGTGTGTCTTATGAGCCGAAAATTATGGTATGTGAAGCTTAACAAAACAATATGCACTTTAAGACATTTTACCAAATTCCATTGCTTGAACTTTAACTGTTGGAATGTTATCCATTTTGTGAATTCTATTCTGATTTTATACGAGATTTTTTTTGTATCTCTTACTGCGTATAGGGCTTACTTTCTATTCCTTCCAAGTCAGCGGCGTGACTTGTCAAAGCCAAGTCTATCATATGCATTGAGGTCTGCGACTACCTGGAGACCCAAAAATCTATAACAATTTCTGACCTTTGAAAACCTTATAAAGAAATATCAACTGAATCCAGTTCGAACCAAAGAGCCCACTAACAGCTCCTCCAGAGCTCCTGCAAGCTCCGAAAAATCTTTGGGGAAAACCGAACTTCACTAACAAGCCTAACAAATCAGAAAGACGCTAATAAAGTCAGATGCCTACAGCTCAGCCGTCTGCTGGATTTCTTTCCATGGAACAGAAAAGACGACTGTCAGTCACTGAGCTGCGCCTTGGATAGCCACGTGACAGAACTGGTTCTGCCCTCAGTTATTGATGAAAATGTGGATTTCATGGATAGCAAAATACTTAAGGTGGTATGAAGGAAGGTTAGCGTTTTAGCCACTAACAGGCATCACTCATATCCTCAGTGCATCCTCCAATAGTGAAAGTAGCAGAGTGGGGTTTGCTGAACATCCAACATGTCCCCTTTCACCTCCTTGGGTTTTGATATTCAAATGAAAGATGCTTTGTCCTGGGCCACAAAGCAGCCACTAGGCCACTTGGCAGGCCTAGTGCAGTGTTCAAAAGCTGCCACAAGGGGGAAACAAGCCGCACTCAGCTACTGAAATCATTTAACTGTGGAAGTGAAGCGTTACCAGTTAAGAGCCAATCATTTCACGTTAGTATTAAATCAATCTCGCATAGCAACTGCAAATGCTAAGAGCTGTGTGTACATAAACATATAAAATAGTATCTATTCAACCAAAAAGACTGAAGGACACAAGTGCCTCTTCATGCTTCCTACAGGTCTCTTTTTGCCTCTTCTTTCTTTTGATCTGGAAACTGGAGCAGCTTCCCGGGTCTGCAAGAGAAAAACAGGGCCTGGCTCCAAAACAGCACAGCTGTATATGGCACTTCCAGGGGGCCAAGGATAATTTAATAGGCAAAAAATTTCATGATTTTTCTTAAAAGCCATTAGCTAAAAAAGGAACTTGGTGTACACAGCACTTGCAACACACAATTGTCTCTTGCAATTTTCTCAGAAGCAATGCTTTACCCCCCTTCTCCCCATATTCCCTTAGCTGTTTCGCTGACATTCAAAGACAAATGTCAAGCACGTCAGGACAAACTGCACAGCACAACTCCCCACTCCACACTCCCTCTTCATCCTTGCCTCCTTCTGATTCACCTCGTTGTGAAGACTTTTGTTCTTACCAAAGACAGTGGCCTGAGTTGTGAATGTTCACTCATTTGCGTGACATGACTCTCTAAAACTAAGAGGAGCCAAAGGATCTGAGACAGACTCTAAGGAAAAGGCACCACGATCAATTCACCTGTCCGGGTAAGGCTTTGAACTAGTTTTCTGCCTTTGTCTTCAGAGAAGAGCCAAGGTTAGGGTTGGTGATGGGTAAGCTTCGTGTGCCATACAGAAGCACTTAAATGAAGGTGATGCCATGGCTCTTCAATTTGACCTTCAGCATAGTAAACCGTAGGATGGTCTGAATCAATGGCCAATGCCAGTCCATTACAGCTCACACATGTCTAGGACAGCGGGTCTCAACATGTGGGTCGCCAAACCTTTGGGGGTCAAATAATCCTTTCACAGAAGTCACCTGATTCATAACAATAATGATTCATAACAGTAGCAAAATGATAGTTATGAAGTAGCAATGAAAATAATTTTATGGTTGGGGGGTCACCACAACAGAAGGAACTCCATGACAAGGTCAAGACTTTGAGAAGGTGGAGAACCACTAGCCTAGAAGCTGCTCTGCTGAAACCTGTTCACCATAGACCCCTGTAGGCACTTGGCATTCCTATCTATGGCTTTGCTTCCAGCAGCCTAGCAGCAGTACACCAAGCTGGCAGGCACATGAGGGTGAGGGCCTTCGTCCTCTTCTCTTGTCATTTGGATTTTACCCAGCAGGACCCTACCCAACCTGCAGCTCTTCAGATCTCTAGCCAATGTCTTTAGGGGTCTATATGCCAGGATCACCTTGAGAGGGTCACTGGAAGCCTTTCAAATCCCTACACTCATCACATCTCAAGTGAGCTTGTGCCATTTGTACATGCACGTCAAGTATTCTCCCCCTCTGCTAGTTGCACTTTCACAAGTCACACTCCCCTCCATCTGTTTGTTGAAATGAGCTACCCCGAGGACATTTATGATTTCTTCCCTCCTTTCCCAACTCCCAATCTAGTCCATTATGTACCCCTGTGAATTGTCCTTCTAAAATGATAGCCTTCAATGGGCAGAGATTTTGGCCAAAGGGATATTTGGCAATGTCTCTCAATAATTTCAATTTTCATAACTTGAAAGGAACTTGGTTGCTAGTGATGAGAGACACTGTCCCCTGTGCCACTAAACACCCTTCGGTGGACAGGATAGCCTCAGAGAACAACAACAAAAAGTCATTCTGTCCAAACCGGTGAAGTGGCAAAATGACTCTCACAGATTGTGCATGTGTTTGGCTCTCTCGGTCTGCATTGCTAGTTCACTGGTCCAAACCATGACATTCACTGGCTTCCCAAGTTACCTCTTAACCTCCTTCCCCACTGCTGCTCTTATCCCCGAGCATTTCCTCACAACACATCCATCACATCACATCGTCATCCTTGTAAAGTGTAAATCTGACCTGGAAAACCCCACAAAGATGGTCACACATTCTGACACTTTCTTTCATGCTCAGTAGCCCAATTTAAAATCAAGTACTAGGCCCCTGCCACCTCTTTAACTTTCTCCATGTTCCTCCCCCATCACTCACTCTGCTTGTAACAAATGGTCCTTCTTTCTCTTCAGACAGCCTTCCTCTGAATCTTTGCTAAGAATTTTCTTCTCTCTGGTTTCCTGTCCAATCCTGAGTCATCTTTTATTTAATTAGAATGTACCCCCTTGCATTATGCCACCTCTCTAAAATGTCAGCATTCTCTGTAATAACACACTTCTTTCTGTGTTTGATGTTTCTGACAATTTATAATTATACTTTTCTCAGTTTATTATTTAGAATCTGCCCCTCCAAATGAACTATAAGTTCTTGGAGGAGTAGAGGAATAAGAATATTTAGAAAATCAATAGATTTTTACAAGTTTGCAGCTGTAGGAATTATGAAGTTTCTACAGAACTTGAATGTTCATATACTTCTTCCTAGCTTTACTTAGGTATTGTGCTACTGTCTGTGAACTCAGAGACAAACTTGCCTAAGCTTCATCGCAGGAGAGAGCACAAGTCCCATTCTCCCCTGACAATGGAGGTGTATATGGGCCATCTCATCAAACATCTTTGACATCATCTCGTCGCTCTTCTGAGTAGGCTCAGAGTCAGTCAACCTGAGAAGTGATGAGTTCTTTTCTAAAGCAGTAATGGCCTGCTTTGCAAATGCTCATAAAGCCAGTTCTATTGCTTTCCCTTTGTTGTGATTTATCATGAGATAATAATTTTCATCTTTTTAAAATCATTTTATTGGGGGCTCATACATCTCTTATCACAATCAATACACACATCCATTGTGTCAAGCAATTCTGTACATTCATTTCCCTCATCATTCTCAAAACACTTGCTTTCTAGTTGAGCCTATGGTTTCCACCCTTCATTTTCCCCCTCCCTTTCTGCCTCCACCTCCTCCTATGAACCCCTGATAATTTATAATTTATTATTATTTTGTTATATCTTAAACAATCCGATGTCTCCCTTCACCCACTTCTTCTCTTCCTGTCTCCCAGGGAGGATACCTTATGCAGATTCTTGCAATCTGTTCTCCCTTTCTACCGCACCTTCACTCCATACTCCAATTATTGCCCCTCTCACCACCAGTCCTAAAGAGTTCTTCTGACTTGGTTTCCCTGTGCTTCCAGTTCCTATCTGTACAAATCTACATCTTCCTGTCCAACAGGATTTGTAAGGTAGAACCAGGATCCTAATGGTGGGGGGGCGGGGCGCAGAGAGTGTATTCAAGAACTAGTCGAAAGCTGTAGTTTCATCATTGCTACACTGCACCCTGATTGCCTTTCCCCTCCCTGGACCTTCTGTGAGTTAATGTCCAGTTGTCCACACATGGGCTTTGGGTCCCCACTCTGCAATCCCCCTCATTCACAATGATATGATTTTTTGTTCTTTAATGACTGATAGCTAATCACCTCAACATCTCTTTATCACCCAGGCTGCTATGTTTTTTCCATGTGAACTTTGTTGTTTCTCCGCTAGATGGCCTCTGTTTATCTTCAAACGTTTAAAGGGCCAGACTGTATATCCAATTATAGCTGGACACCATCAGCTTTCTTCCTCACTTTTACTTATGCGCCTGCTTTGTCTACAGTGATCATGTTGGGACAATCTGGTGTGCTACTCCTATGTGAGCTTTGTTGTTTCTCATCTAAATGACCATTTGTTTATCGTCAAGCCATCAGTTTTCTCCAGCACATCTGCTTATGCATCTGCATTGTCCTCAGTGATCATTTTGGATAAGTGAGCATCTCAGACTGCTGAATTATTAGGACAAGGTGGTCTTATGTTGGGGGAGTATTTGAGTAGGGGCCCACTGTCCATGTGCTTTCTTAATATTAACCCTATAAGTATATGTAAATATATTTCACCTTCATTGTTTATGAATATATTTACATATGTATATGCCTATGCTGAGAGCTCTATAAATGCCCTTTGCCTCCTAGTACTTTTCTCTATTTCTTTTTACTTTCCTCTTGTCCCACTACCATGTTCAGCCATCATTTGGATTTCAAGAATTCCTCTTGGCTACACTGTCCTTAATCTAGCCCTGCCAGACTTCCTACACCCTCCTCGCTATCAATTTTTGGTCACTTGCTATTCTTTTGTCCCAGAGCCTGTCAACACTCATTCCTTCCCCGCTCCCCCATATCCTCCTCTCCCATACATGTGCCCCAGTAATTGTCATCCTGTTGCTCTCTTTTCTGGCTTATTTATCCTGCTCATCCCTTCCAGATAGAGATGCAGCAATAACAACATGCATCGACACAAGAAGAGAAGAAATAAAACGATAGCCACAACAACAACCGAAAGGCAAGAATGTCAACAACAACAAAACCTATAAACATTTCAAGGTCTATTTGCCATCTTTTATGAGTGTTTTCCAGTTGAGTCAGATGGGACAGCTCACCCTGACCCCATAGTCTGTTTTCAGTGTTTCCTGGGGATTTTATTGCTCTGTTTGCTGCTCTGATACACATCCCCATTGTCAGACTTTGGCATTGTAAGCTCAAGGAGGGCACAATTTCCACCGTGTGTCTCTAGTGTTGTCCCTTCTGGTGCAATGGGTCAGTGAGGAATATTGTGTCTCATGGGGGGGCCAGCCCTCTTTGTGCATTGGCTTCTCTGAGCAGACATAATGTCCTCAGGACTTGGTGGGCCAGAATGTGCTTCACTCTTTATTTCCTCATTGACTGCAATGAATTTTCATCTTTTTCAGAAAGCATGCTGTGTATCCACCTAGGAATTAGTAAGAGGCATACTGGTGACCTGAGCTGAACTAGAAATAGAACAACTGTAAAAAAGCAAGAAAAATATCAACATTCAGATTTGTGTTTTCTGCTCAAATAGTAGACTCTTGTAGCCATTGCAGAATCAGTAGTTTTGGATATCAATGGCATTATGCAGGTTAAGGCATTGAATCTGTTGAGATAAGGAAAGTTCCTGCCAGATAACCCCCTCCCCCAAGAACAGCAATGGGGATATATATATATATATATATATATATATATATATATATCAAGAGGGTAGGCTGAAAGTAGGGAAAGAAGCAGGAGAAAGTGGGAACCAATCACAAATATTAAAATATCAAACACACACAGCAGCAGGACAAATAACAAAAATGTGGGTGAAGGAAGACAGCAGATGTTGTCAGAGATGAAAACAATAATGATTTATAATTTATCAACAGTTCATGAAGGTAGGGAGGAGTGGGAGAGAGGGTAAAATGTGAAGTTGATACCAAGGGCTCAAGTAGAAATAAAATGTTTTGAAAATGATGATGCCAACATATGTCCAAATGTGCTTGACACAATTGATGTATGAATTGTTATGAGGGCAATAAGAGCCCCCACCCCTGAGAAAATATTTATAAAAAGTTCCACCCCTGGAACTTCAAAAATGAAGGTGCTAGAAAAAAAGGGTGTATAATTGATCTCCTAAAAATGTAGTAGAATAGAAGCAAGTCAGATCATGAAATCTCTATGGAAATTGGGTAAGCTACTCAAGGAAGAGTTACAGGATCAGAGAGAAGAGGATCAATGAGTCCTGAGACCTGACCAGACCTGTGAGAACCATGTGGAGAAAAATAGAGCTAGCATTGGAAGTGACTTGAAATCGACTGATAGCTAGCACCAGAAGTTGCTTAGAAAAGGGAAAAGTATATAAACCTGTACTGTTCACAGTGGTGACTACTGGCCACTTTTAAATTTATATTTATTAAAATCAAGTAAAAGTTAAAATCCATTGCCTCAGTCTTACTAACCGTATGTCAGTTGCTCAACAATCCCATGGACTAGGAACTACTGTACTAAATATCCCAGAAACATTTCCACGATCACACAGAGTCCATTGGAAAGTCCACCCCACCCCTATGATATCCAGGTGCCTTGGACAAGAGGCAGCACCTAGCATATGTCTAAAATGTTAAATTTTTAAATCAGGCTAACAAACTGCTAAGCAAGGTATGCCGTTCCTCTTATTTTGATGAATAAGTTTCATAGTTACCTGGAAACTCAAGTTTAGGACTCTCTGAGTCCTATCAGGTACACACATCTGAATCGCAATGGCCCAGAGAATAAGATTCTCTCCCTCAACCCAGTGCCCCCACTTTCTTGTCTGTCCCTCGGGTGAACATGTCCCTGTGATGAACCTTCCAAACTCTTCTCTACATATATAAACCTGCAGGTTCCGATCCCTGCCAGTAGGGCTTCTGAGCGCATCTGTCTGTAACACAATCCACTTGAAGGAAGAAGGACCCTGCGAAGTTGCCCCATGACCACAGAAAGTAACTGTCGGGTCATTGGGATATGAAATTCCAGGATCCCATGTACCAGAAACAATCCAGAAAGAGGAGTGTTCTCCCATCTGAGCCATAATTTCCTCATTGACAGTCCTATTTCAGCCTTCCCCTCTCAACAATGCACTCTACACACAGCAGTCGGATTGTTTTCTCTTTAGAATAATTCCCTCCATTCCTCTGATTTTAAAGTCAAAGCTTTAATGTGATGGCGAGAAATGGTCGTTCTTTGTGTATATTTTTGAAAGGAGAGGCAAAGTTGTTGTTAAGAGTCACAGGTTCAGTTCAGACCCCTGCGTCCTATGGATCATCGAAGGAAACACCGCCTACTCTTGCGCCGCCCTCCCGTCTTACATTGCAACTCATTGCTGCTGCCAGTGTCCACCCGTCTTGTTAAGGGTCTTCCTCTTTTTCACTGGCCTTCTACTTTATCCATGATGATGTCCTTCTCCAGCACTGGTCTCTCCTGGTATGTCCAAAATACTATGTACGCTCGAGTATAAGCCAAGCCAAATGTCTGCGAGGCAACAAATTTTACCCCAAAAACTGCATTAAAAATGTTCTGAAAAACTCAACTTCCACACAGGTTTACATGGTACCTTAGACTAAAGAAAGGACTTTCCATTCTTGCATCTAAGAAACATTCTGCCTGTACTTCTAGGACAGATTTTTTTTTTTGGTTCCTTTGGCAGTCCATGGCACTTTCCATTTCTTCCACTAGCACCATAATTCAAATGGATTGATTCTCCTTCTGTCTTCCTTATTCAGTGTCTAATTTTAAGGTGTGTATCAGGCAATTGTGGATGAATTAGGTGAGATTCTCATTGGCCTGAGAAGCACTCAACTTCCTGACTTTGTTACATGAGTTACTAAAAGAACTAGTCCCTACCCGTCTCTTCCATCTTATTTCATAACACTCTCACACTTTGTCACCACGTTTATTCCACAGGGGTTCCATCTCTCTGCCTTAAAAACATGTGATGCCCATGTGTTTGGACCTTCTCTTCCCCTCCACCTGCAATTGTCTGCCTGTCTCCAGATCTTGGCACGTGAGTCCCCTGTAGGATGTCATTACAAATCTTTCTTTAACCATCTGGGTTTTTATGGGTTAAACTATGCATTCACACACACACACACACACACACACACACACATGCTGAGTTCAGGAATCCTTTCCTCCTGTGAGGGTTAATTTACTTGGAAATACAGCCGTTTTAGATATATTTTATTAATATTAGATATAAAGACCTAATATTTAAATATATTTAATGAAGGCATCTTGTATTATGCCTATACAGACTGGTGTGCCTAAGTAAAAAGAGAACTGATGTTGGACATTGAGAGCATGCTGACATGTGAAATGGAGGCATGATCTGCAGAATATTACCACATGGTAAGGAAGACATGAGCTACTAAAAGCCATACAAAAAAGCACCTGCATAGAAATTCTCTACTGAGACCGGCAATGTGGACAGCCAGCTTCCAAAATTGTGAAAAAGTAAACTTTGTCAGTATAAAACGCCTTATTTGTAGTCATTTGTTATAGCAACCTGAGGACAACGGTAATGTCACCCATTGTTACTATCCATCATTTCAATTTTTTTATTATGCTAAAGAACTTACTACATTATAGTTTGTTCAGTTTGTCTCATTAAAATAATAGCTCCTTCCTGTTCACTGCACTACGCAAATCTAGAAGCATAGAGTCAATCCTCTCTAAAGTAATGTGTTAAAACCTGCAACTATTAGGTGTAGGCAAATAATCGTGAGGCGCACAACAGTTTTTGCTTGTCATCAGGTTGAGAATGATCCTTTTAATTTAAATTTCCACAAAAGTCATCTAAGTGATACTCAATAGGGGGTGGCATCACTGCCCTCTGATGGGAGTGGGAGGCCCAGCCTTGCTCCTGGAGAGTTGCTGCTATATTTGAACCACCAACCCAGTGGGTCCCAGTCCCGCACTCAACCACTATGCCACTGGGGCTCAGTCCCAGCTCTTCTTTCTTGAGAGTGTTAAGAATCTCCTCCATCTTCAAAGATGACCCATTTTATACCCAGTTGAATGGCAAATGACCAATCCCCACATTAGAGTTCAAAAATTTTTATAATACAATTAGCCCTATTAACAATCACTCATAGCTGAATCAAATATTCGCCTTCCCCCACCTTCTCTTACTCCATCAGGGTAGAGCAGTTTGCTGGTAATTATAAACACTATGATTAGAAGAACCATATCAAGAGCTGACTGCATTAAAATTATCCAGGAAAATCACAAATCTCTAAATTAGAAAGGAGATTATTTGACAGACCTAAAGAAATGACCTAGTTTCCAAATTTGAGAGGGATTTAATCAGAAGGAAATGCAGCCACATAGCACCTCTTAAGTTCACTTGCACATACAGCCTAACTAAATGTCTAATAACTTTATATTAGATGATGCACTCATCTCTGTTGATGACAGCAACATTTTATCATGGCCAATATTTAATACATCACTATCAGGTCCATTTCACATATGTTAGATACAAGAAATTCAGAAGGGTGGCTTAATTTAAACTAATGACTGACTAAGGTCAACTAACACAATAATATTGTAATTAATGGCACTTTATGGATGCATTGCAGTTCAGCTGAATAATGAATTTTACTCCCGATATTGGCACTATATTAAAACAGACAGCTTATCCTTTGCTTAACTATGTTGACGCTAAAGGCCCCTGGCTATAGCATTACTACTCAGCCAAATCAGCACTTTACAAAGTAGAAAACACAACTAGGGTCTCTCAATTCCAGAACTGGAACACACTCACTGCCAATGAATCAATTCTGACTCATCAAGAACCTGTGGTCCAGGGTAGGACTGCCCCAATGGGTTTCTGAGTCTTTCAATCTCGTGCCTCTCAAGCAAAGCCGTTGGTGGTTTCAGACTGCTACATTTTCAGTTAGCAGCTCAATGTGTATCCACAACGCCTCCCTGGATCCTCATTTCCAGGAGATGCAAAACAGTAAAGGCTGCTGGGTTCCTTGATTCTACTCCGGGGAAACACAGAAGGAAGTGTAAATTACAGAATTTAACACACACACAACAGACACATTGACAACCCGGGGGGACATTTTATTCTTCCCCATTGGAAGAGGTGACTGAATTCAGCTTGGGACTAAAGAGAGTCAGAAGCAGCAGTAAGAGGATTAAAAAAATAATAATGATCTGCTAGTTTCATCTCCCTCTCACATTGTTGTTACTGCTGTGAGTTGTCTTCAAGTCGATTCTGACCCTCAGCGACCCTATGCACGAAGCCAGCTCAGCCCCACGCCATCCTCACTATCGTTTTCGTGCTCAAGCCCATGGTTGCAACCACATGGCAATCCATCTCATGGACAGCCTTGCTCTCTTAAGCGGCCCCTCTAGTTTACTGAGCATCACGGGCATCTCCAGACACAGGTCTCTCCTAACAGCACGTTGTTCAAAGTATAGAGACAAAGTCTTGCCATCCGTGTCTCGAACGAGCACTCTGGCTGTACTTCTCCAAGGCAGATTAGTTTGTCCTTTAGGCAGACAATGGTACTTTCAACGTTCCCCATCAGCACCACAATTCAAAAATATGTCAACTTTCCTTTGGTCTTCTTTATTCAAAGTCCAATTCCACATGCATATAAGGCCATGGAAAATGCAGTGGCTTGGGTCACCTGAGTCCTCAATGCTCTCACGTTGGTCTAGAAGAATCATAACCGGACCTTTCAATGTGAAAACTAACAAGATCCGTTGAAGTTGCCCTGAAAGTAGAGACTACAAAAGCTTTGCAAAGGGGAAGAAATCATGTAGATACATGTGCTAAAGAATCAAACCGGTAGTTTGAAGCCTACCCTGTTTTCTTCCAACACTATCCTTCTTTATCAATTTAAAGTGAAAACCTCATTGCTTGATGGGGTGATAGACAAATGAAGGATATTAGCAGTTGGTTTGGATGTCTGGATATCATATCTTCCTCTTAAACTCACCAAGGTAAGCATAGATTAGAAATTATTATTTTACTCTCTCTCACACACGTTAAAAGACATGCAAAAATAGAATCTCAAGAGTCAAAGAGCAACAATAGAAAAGCAAACAAAGCAAGGTAGCAGAGAATTGCAACAATTGCCCAAGAAAAACAACCACCACAAAAATTAGGGTAAGCAGAATTGTTGAACAGATGGCCCAGAGATTCAAAAATGAGCCCCAAATTTAAAGAAAGATATTATTAATACAGAATGATAATTATGAAGAAATATAATAAAGAATTAAATAGAAAAAAGGACATTATTGACAATACGGTAGTGAAGATAGAAAGCACTTTTCAATGTCAATAAAATGATGAATAAATTAGAGAAATGAATTATTGAGTTGCAAAAGATAGAATGAATAAAAAGTAAGATGATAGATTCAAAACCAAAAAAGAACTCACACGCATGCATTTATGCATGAGTATTTGTCCACACATGCAATGTATGAGGGAAGTTTGGAAGCTAGAAAGAGAAAGGCTAACATGTAGCAAATTGGAATATTAGAATGGAATCCATTAAAGAAAATATTTGAAGATGTAATCAGTATAAAATTATAAGAATTAAAGAGTGATGGCTAGGTTTTGAGTCAACTTAGCTGGCCAGATTTCTCAGTGGTTGGAGAGTTCAGGCTTAATATTCAATCCCTCATAATGTGAGCTAACACAGCATAACTAATCCTCTGATGGGATCAGCTCTGAACAGCCAAGTAGTGCAATGGGTTAGGGTAAAGTGTAACTTTCTTACTCATGTTACAGTCCAAATGAAATTGAAAAGACGTTCCCTTGAATCTGTGGCCTACTCCTACATAAGTGGATCCTGTGAAAATTTTTGTTTGCTTATTTGCTAGGGCTGGATCCTGCATCTGGCTCAGCAAACTCCTGTTCTTGCACATGAACCAATGACCTACCATATGGCTGGCTTTGTTAGTCTGGGTAGACTAGAGAAAGAACTTCATAGACACTCATATATGTATAAGAAAAAGCTTTATATACAAGAGCAATTGAATATTGAGAAAACTTTCCAACCCATACTATATCAAGTCCATAAATCTGATTCTAGCGCATATGTCCAACACCAATCTATAAAGACCTCTTCAGACTCAGGAAGCACATGCAATGACACCAAATGCAGGAAGATCACAGGCCAATGGGTGAGAAGTCTTGTGGATCCATTGGTGTTGTAAACATCTCAACACTGGCAGGCTTGGCTGGATCCAGAGGTATGGATCCTTCAGCCTCTCTCCACGTGTTTTCTTCATAGGGACATCTCACAGGGAGAAGCAGAGAGAGTGTGTCTCCACCTCCAAGAGGAAAGTGCAGGAGTTCCCAGGACCTAAGAGAAGGCCATGCTCACACAGAGGTCTCATAGGCTATATCCTGATTGACAGACGAGACACAACCCCTACATGCTTAATCCTCGAATTGACAACAGATTATGCAATTAATTCCAGAAGTCATCAGCAGACGGCCATCTGACCTGTGGACTGTGAGTTCATTGGACACTGCAGCCACAAGTCCGTTTTGCTGATCTTGGATTCATGTGCCTCTGCATACAGCAGACTGTGGTCTTTCTGGTTCATCTTCCTGATTCATGGCTTGTCAATTCCCGTGCCTACATATGTCAGGAGAAACCTCCAGCTTAACATCTGACTCACATATTTGCACTGGGTCTATGCACTTCTACAACTGTGTAGGCTGTTTTATTGATACAATTCTCTCCCTCTCCCTCTCTCTCAATAGATGCTAAAGTTGATTACAATTTCTTTGCATCATTTAGATAATATGATTTTTATCTTTAACTATATACAATGACTGAAAGGCAAAACTAGTTGTATGCCACTAAGTCAATTCCAAATCCTAGTGGTGTACTTGAATCAAGGAAGGTTTCTGAGGCTGCCATTTTTCATGGAAGCATACTGCTACATGTTTACACCCAAGGAGCACCTGGTGGGTTTGAACTGCCAACCTATTGGTTAGCAGCCAAGTGCTTACTCATTTATTATCAAAGCTCCTTCAAAAATAAAGTAGAAATTTGGTTTAAAAAAAAGGGGGGTTGTTATAGCTAGAGATCTGGGGGTGAATACCTAAAAGAAAGAAGAAAGAAAGGACACTCTCTGTCATCAGTCCTTATTGAGATTCATGGCAGCCCTATAGAACAGGCTAGAACTCTTCCCTGTGAGGTTCTGAGACTGCAGAAAGTTTCATTATAAGAACTGCTTAAACAAAATATCAAAGCACAAATAAGATAGAAAAGAGAAGGGCGTAATAAAGCTTTTTGCATCAAAATTAAGAACCCTCGGTAAATAAAAGACACCAGGGAAAAGGTTAATGCCTATGTGCCAGAAGAGAAGAAATTTGCAATGTGCAGAACCAATATGTAGTTAAATTTAGAATGTATTAAAAAAAACTCCTATAAACCATTAATGAAAAGGCAATGATCCAAATTTTTTAATGAAAAAATAATAAAAGAAGCCAATCTATAAAAGAAATCCAAAATGCTGATACATAGATTACAAGATTCAAGTAACCAGTAATTACAGAAAAACACAAAAATACGATATTGTAGAGTGGCAAAAACAGAATCTGAATATCACTGATGTTGATATTGATATAAAAATGTTTGTGGGTTATAGATTATTATTTAGAAAGCATCCTTTCTGGAGTGAAATGTCATTAGTCAAAATAAGTACGTATGTGCCACATGACCTGGAAATTCTGCATCTGTAATTTCTCTCTTAAGCAATAAACATATACACATTATTTTTTACTACAGTTTCAGAAACTATGCAGCTTTTACATCAGATGTAGAGCCAGTTGTGAACAAAGCTGAGCTTCTTTGTCCTCAAGAGGACAATAAGAACAATAAGCAGCAAGAACAGTACACAGGTTTGTCTCACATCGGTAACAGGGCAAGCTATCTCTGAAAAAGCTGAGATAAAGAAGAGAATAAAATACCAAAAAATAAATAAATAAGAGCCTTAAAATCCTGGGAGAAATGCCATTGGCATAAGGGAGATGGCATGCAGATCTCTGCAGGATTGGGAGGTTCAGCGGGCCATCAAGGAAGCTCTTTCAGGTCTTGTGGGCTTCTGTTCCCATGACTCTGCCCTGCTGTGTCTCTCCATTCACACTGTAGAATGATAGTGCCCCTTGTGGCTAGATGCCCTGCCCCACACTAACCAATGCTGCCTCAGCCAAGTGTCCCCATGCCAATCCCCTCCCCTCCCCAGATTCTAGGTTGGGGTTTGAGCAACATTTTTGCAGGTGGAACCTGAGTGGGTTTTGGGGATCCAGCTCTTGAAACTCATGACCCATGCTGTGGCGTGGCCTGCTCAAAGGCAATGCTGCTGGAGACATCTAGAGAGGCTAAGAGGCTGTGAGTCACCATAGCAGCGAACTCCATTCCCTGTCCATCCATTTTTGGGGTTCTGTCTGTGCAGTTAGTGGATATGGCCGATGCTGTCCTAGGAGTCCAAGGTGGTGGTGCAGCCTAGGACACGAGTTCATGATGGATCCAAGCCTTCTATTGACCCCTCCAGTACAGCCTGAGCAATTGGAGGGTAGAGGCCCTGGCCTGAAAGTGCTACCTGAGCAGATCACTCAGCTGATGCTGCAGGTGACTTGTGCCTGCATCTCACTCTACCCTGCTCACTTGGAGCACCAGAACCACATTCTGCACATGGCCAAACCACCACAGCTCAAAGACAGAACCAAGCTTGTCACACACAGATTTGACCAGCCCTATCCTTAGTGCTACACACAAAGCCCACAAAGTACCTCATTCAGTGCCACCAAAATACAGTCTAAATTAGTAGCTACATCAGCAGTCACTATAAAAAAGCAAAATAAACAAACTGAAATATATAAAGAGAATCTGAACTTAGTAATGTATATGGAAGAACTAGAGTTGGAACCGCCACAGGAAGGAATCTTCAGACTGCTGCTTAGAGCTATTCAGTATATAAGGAAATCAATAGAGAAAAATGATGAAAACAGAGAGGATAGAATCCACTTACAGAAAAGAAATACAGGACTTAAGGGTCAGTTCAGCAGAAGCAAAGAAAATGGTAAAAGGCCTTACCAATTGACTGGAAGAAACAGAGATTCATATCAGTAACCTGGAAGATTGACAAGTAGAATCCAACAATCATGAATGACAATCAAGCAAGATAATAAAAGAAATCAAAGATAACCTGAAAATAATGAACAATAACATGAAGAATAGCAAATTTGAATAATTGGGAAGCCAAAGCAAGATGTAAGAAATCATCGGTCAAGATAGTAAGGAAATTCCTAGAAGAAATATTCCCCAGTAAAATGAAGGAGAATCAAACAATTATCCAGAAACTGAGAGGAAACCAATCTGAATAAACCCCAAGGAGAACACATGAAGTCAAATAGTAATCAAATTTCCAACTGTGAGAAAAATCATAAGAGCCAGTAGGGAAAAAATCAGACATCTATAAGGCAAAACAGATAAGAATATACTCAGACTTATCAGCAGAAACCATGAGAAGGAGAAAAGAATGGAGTAGCATCTTCTGAAAGTTGAAGAAGGTAATGATAATCCAAGAATGCCCTATCTCACCAAATGTAAGAGTTTGCCAAGATCAGGAAAAATTTAGAGAATACATATTTTTTTTAAAAAAGCAGCAGTACAAAAATTACTTTTCAACTCACTTTGAACAGAAGAGCAATATCCAGCGTACAAACATGAGGCGACAGCATTGCGTAACACTATTCAGAAGTCAAAACACTAAACGGATCACCTAAGAACTTTTAACCTAATGAGTTAAAGAAGGCAAGAATTAATTCCCCAACACATACACAACACACGGTTAAGTAGGGAGGTAAGAAAATATCTAACATAAAAGGTATGAAATGATGGCAAAAAATACAAAGATAGATGTAATAATTCTGATTGCCAATGGTTCCCATTCAATCATTGAAAGACAAAGGCCAGCAGACTGGATTAGGAAACAAAACACATCACTCTGTTGTCTACCAGAGACACATCTCAAACTCTCAGACAAAAACAAGTTAAGGGTCAGAGGCTGGCAAAAAATATTCCAAGGTATTGGCAACTTAAAGAAAGCAGAAGTTGTCATTCTAATCTCGGACAAAATAGATCTTAAGGTACAGGACATAACAAGAGATAAGGATGGGTACTATATAATCTTAAGGGAGCAGTAGTCCCAGAGTCAGTGAATAGAGTAAACATCTACACAGCCAATGAGAGACCCACAAAATTCATTGACCAAATTCTTCAAAAGATGAAAAAAGCAATCACAGCATCAACAGTTATGGTAGGACACTTCAATATACCAATATCCAAGCGAGATAGATCAGTGGGAAAGAAGTTCAACAATGAGGTTTCAGAACTAAACTCTGCAATTAAAAAACACGATCAATCTGACAGACATATTCAGAGCATCATCCCACACAAAGGCATATATCAGAGGATGCTTGATATTATCTCTCAAGGCATCAAGAACCTGAACAGACCCATAGCAAAAAAAAAAAAAAATGGATAAGCTTACCAAGTAACCACCAACTGAAAAAAGCCTTGGTCCAGTTGGCTTCCCAGAAGAATTCTACCAAGCATTCAGCGAAAAGCTGGCACCAATTTAATACAAACACATTAGCCATTTGGGAAATGCAAATCAAAATGACTATCATATACCACATAGCACTCGTAAAAATAGCTCTATACAAACAGAAAGCAACGAATATTGGAGGGGGTGTGGTGAAGTAGGAGCTCTCATTCAGTGTCTGTGGTCTTTAAGATACGTACAGCCACTGTGGAAAAAGATTTGGCAATATCTAAAATTACCTTATGATTCAGCAACTATGGGGCATATCCCTAGAAGAAATAAGAAGCAGACTTTCGCCAGACATTTGCTTTCCAATGTTCATCACAATCACAAAGACTTGGGGTCAGTTTAAATGTCCATCAATTGACAAACCGATTTAAAATAACTCTGTTATATATACACAGTGAAATATTCGTGTCCCTAAAATATAATGGTGAAACAATGAAATACCTCATCTTATGGAAATGGCTGGAGGACATTACACTGAGTGAAATTAGTCACGCACAAAAGGTTAAGTACACGAGTCCACTGAAGTAATTTCAAACAGCAGAACAGGTTTAAGGGAATCTTCATATAACACACACTTTCTGGGATGAGGATCAAATACTCTGATATGACCTACACCAAACCCAATGATTCATACATAAAAATAAAAATAATAATAAAATATTTTTTAAAAGATTGAGATAGTGCCTGTGCTACAAGATATCTCCGCTTCCCTGTCCCCCATATTGTTTTAAGGCCCATGAAAGGGGAGAAGGGACAACGGACAATGAGGGCACTATTCCATCCAAGAGGAGGGTATTGTTCAAGCCTCCACAGGAAAGGGAGTGGGAGAGAGCGAGAGAGAGAGAGAGAGAGAGAGAAAGAGCAAGTAGGCCTCATGCTAGTGCACCCATCCCGGAGGGTGATGTTCCTGCTCAGAGCAAACCCATTCACAGTGAGGACTGCAGGGCTGGGAATGGAAGATGAGGCAGTGCTTGGCACCTCATGTGATCTGGAGGTTACTCATAAGGGAACACAATGAAAGCCTAAAGATACAAAGGGGAGGGGTGGAGTTGGGGGTGGGCACTAGACAGCTCCACCCCAGACTACAGAAAGAACAATAGGGTCTTGTAGGATTCATGTCTTTTGGACACAAACGCTGAGGATTAAAAGAGCATAAGTTCTGTTAGATAAGCAGATCCCAGATATGGAGTCATGAAAGAAAAGTGGATGGGATGATGGATTACAGCAGGTCCTGCTTGCTGTTTAAAAGAAAGATACTCATCTACTCTCATCGTGATACCAGAAGACTTAGAAGTAACTGCATTGTTTTTCTCTTCTTCTTCTTTTATTTTTGGTGTTTATCTCTATAAGATAAGCAGAATAAGCAATCCCAAAAAGACAGCACTGATGGGGACCAATGGTTCTGGGAATACTTGGGAGGGGAAAAGGTGCAGGGAGGGGAGCAATAAGCCAATAATGAGAGGGACAGGAGAATAGCAAGAGTTCCAAAATTTATGGTGAGGGTGACAGTGTTCCTGTTAGGGTTTGGTCAATCGAAATGTATCAAAGAAGAGTTATTGAGAGGTGAATGTTGGGCAAACATGATAGTGGTGCAGGAGGAAAAAAGAATAAGCAAAAAAATTATATATAGTTATCAATATAGATATGTAAATATATAAATCTAGGTGTAGCTGTCTATAAATATACATATATATGCAAATACAACAAGGAAACAGATGGACTTTGAGCCTCTACTTATATCTTACCTAAGCACAAGCACAGTTTGTTCTAATATTATGGCACTATACGATATACTCACCTTCCAAACACAATCATTGAAGACAAAAACAAATGTGGTGAAGAAAGCTGATGGTACCTGGATACTAGAAGCTATAGTATCTGTGGTCGTAAAGTCTTGGAGATAAACAAGTGACCATCTAACAGGGAAGCAGCAAGGTCCACATGAAAGAAGCACACCTGCCTCATGTGGGGATCATGTGGGGTTTATGGGAATAAGCATTAGAAGTTCAAAGACAAGCAATCAAATTGACCAGAAGGGCCATGAACAGAGTGGAGACCCAAAACCCACCTGCAAGATATTTGGACAGGCCCTCACAGAAGGGATACAGAGAAGGGGTGAAAAATCCAGGGTGCGATATAGCACTAATGAAACACATAACTATCCTCTAGACCTTTAATATTTACTCCCCTTATTATTATAGTCTTTGTTTTCCCTCATTTATCTCAATAAATGTGCATATGTTCATATATATAATTAAAATTATTCAATACAAGAAAACAAAAATAAATAACCCTTCAGAAACAGTAATGGGAGTAGTGATTCCCTGAGGATGTGGGAAGAGAGAGAGAGAAAAGGGAAGAAGGGGTAGCGATAACAAGGATGACTGTATAAAACCCTACAAGGAAAGTGAATAACAGAATTGTAGGCAAATGGGTATATTGGATGGGGTAAGACATGAAGAAAAAAAAACAGGAAGAAGAAGAATACATAATAAGACTAATAAGGGTTCCTGGAAGGCAGGGTGAGGGAAAGGAAAAAGGGAAGCTTAATTCGAGAAGAAAAAAAATGTCTCCAAACTGATTGTGGTAACAACTGTACAATTATGCTTGATCTAATTGAATTATGCAATGTTATAATATCTGTAAGAGCGCCCAATAAAATGACTAGATAAATACATAATTAAGGTCATTGGTGATGTCTTCTACTGGTCAAGTTCTGGAAGGATCCAATGTTTGGTCATTAGAGTGTGAAATGTTAGTCAATGACTTAGAAATGACATAAAAGAAGGTGATTAGCAATTACAGAGAAATCTTATAAAGACCTAAAGCCAATTGTTGAGTGTCAGAATAGATTTGGACTCCACAGGACTGATCATTTGGAAATTGTGAGGTGGCATCTCTCCTAAGGTGCCTCTGGTCTGGGTGTACACAAACCTCGAGTGTGTCAGTTGGCAGCAGAATGTGCTGTTTTAAGTTCCTGTATGAGGCTAACTGTAACATGTTCTGAAAGATTGGAGGCATAACCATCATTCAAGAAGAAAAATGCCTGATGATTTATTCCCAAAATCTCAGCCATTGAGATTCTTTGGACTGAGGTTCTGATCTGACATATTCAGTCACCATACAATGGAATCAACTCAATGCCAATTAATTTGGTTTGCTTCATTTCAAAAGAGTACAAGCAATTAAATGATAGAAAAGATTTATTCCATAATTTTTAGTTGTGTACTTAAAGACAAAATAAACCAAGGAAAGGATCAGCCTTATTACTTCAGAATAGCCTTAATGCTGCACAAAAGTCATGAGTTAGTGATTTAAAGTCTCAAAACAAATGAATAAAAAGGCAGAATAACAACAGCAAACCTTTGAACTGTTAGGATGCAACAAATTTTAGCATTAGCTGCATTGTAACCTAATTTATTCTTAGTCATGTGGAGTCCGCCCTGAGTTAACCATCATGCAGCTGAGTCTGGGAACTGGTTTTAAAATATCGCTTTTCGGTCTTAAGATGGCTGCTAAGAGACCGGTTCTTGAACGACAAGATGGGGGCATACACAAAAGTGATATTGACTCAGATTCTGAAGAGAAAGCCACCTCAGAACAGTCGGAACTGTCCGTAGAGGAAGTGAATGAGGAGCAGATGTCTAGAAATGCCACACTCTCAGACTTAACCCACAAATGGACTAAAGACAGAAGCAGAGGCAAACACAAAAGCATATGAAAAGCATCCTTTTGGGATTTCCTTAAATATATGGAATAAATCCTGCAATTCAAGAATTACAAAAAAGCACACAGAACAGAAAACCTCAACTTCGAAATTGTGGAGGATAAAAGAAAGACGGTCCAGGAAAGGTAAATTGAACAATGAAGAAGCATTTCAAAGTGAACAATTCCCAAATGAAACAAAGTGGAAGGAGCTCAGTATGTTTGATCCCCTTGTAAAAAAGAAAAACGTGGACAAGTGGGTCAGGCTGTGGAGGAGTGTCCTACTGAGAAGGCTGAGGAACCTGGCGGCCAGCGGGTTACTCGGGAGCTTGGTGCTAAAATCGCCAAAGCCATCATCTGCCACAACTTTGTCAAAGCCAAAAAGGAGGCGGAGAATTCGCAGGCAGTTCACAAGAAGAAGCTGGGGTGGGGATTTGCAGCAAAGAAGAGATGGGAAACCAAGATCAACATGGGATACATGTGGCCTTCCAGAGAGCTTCCAGATCCTTCTAGACTGATTCCTAGGCCTCATTGATGCCCCGGAGTGATTGATGGTTTTGCTTGTGCGAAAGAACACCGGATGCTGGCCGAAGGGGAGGTCTCAGTCTCTGGGACCTTGTTTTAAGGAGCTGGATCCTTCTGCAGCAGAGCCTTCTGTGAGGAAAGATACCCCAGCACCTCTGGGAGAAGTGAGGGAACGGCATGCTTACTGCATCCCTTCTACCTCCAGCGCTGCCAGCCAGTGCCTCTCCTTCACTTTCAAGTCTGTGTTGGTTTGGTTGCATTTATTCTGGAACTTGGCTCTTCAAGGTGGTATTTGTTTATAATGGATTGGTCATAAGTGCTAAGAAAGTCTCACTTGATCCTGCTTGGTACCCATGACCTAGTTCACCTTACCACATGATAAAGCTAATTATTGACTCATTCCTGGGAGATTATAGAGTTGATATTTCACAGTTACATGGCGAAAACACTTTTTGTGTACTTTCTGATAAACTATTTCACTTAAGAAAATACCAAAAGAAAAAAAATATATCGCTTCTCATTACTTTGATTGTGTTTCAGATTTTCAAGCTTCAGGTGTCCTTGGCAATTGGCTATTAGTTGTTATTATTAATGAAAGAAATCAAATATTCTAGTTTCTTCCAGTACAAAATTCTGGTGTGAAGATAAACACATTAAAACCAACTGATAAGAGCCAAGGGCATTAAACAAAGTAGAGAAATAGGGACAAGATATCCCTTGTATGAACAGTCAATTAATCAAAAAGAGTACATTGTTCCTTCTATAATATCTTAAGACTTGAGAAAACAAGAATAAGTATTTCATTTGGTTCACTCCTCTTGCCTCTGAAAAAAATTTCCTACACATGAAGATTCCCCGGGCGCGCCCCTCCCCCACCAAAGAAATTCCTCAGAGCCAGACTGGGTAGAAAATTATGTTGGGTGTCTTAGTGTTACTAATGAGCTTGGCTACCCTGTTATTTATGACACTCGTTCATGGTGGTATATGAGCAACAGAAATGACATTCAGAAATTAAATGAGTTCAAAACAAAGGATATCCTACATAAGATGCTTTTGAAAGTCTAAATATAAATAAAAATGTCTGTCAAAAGACGTTATGGAATTTTTTTAAGACTATAAGTATACACATATTTAATAACCCCATTAGGCAGAGTGCCTTAGAAAACATTGAAGACTTAGATTATTATGATTAGCATAATAATTAGGTCATTCATCAGGAGAAACTATGAATAATTCATTCTAATTAAGTAACTGATGAACAGTAAATCAACCATCAGTGCCAGAGCCCGGGAAGTTATGAGCTGTAGTAAATCATCAGTAAAACTAACTTCTAGGTACAACGTAGTAAATTAAAATTGTGATTAAATATTTGCTCCATTGCTAGAAAACCCACCAAAAATTCTGTCTTGCAATTTGCATGTTTGACACCCAGTAGTTTTGGCCCAGGTGTTGAGTTTGCTTTGCTGTTATAGTATTTGAAAAATTGAAAAGAAAAAGTTAGGTATTAGAAACAGAGAAGAAAATGTGTCTCACTCCTAAATAATAAATGTATCCATTGTATTGCTTAGCTTCTGGTTATGCCAGGTAGTTACACTTTAGAAATAGATATTAGAATATGCATTAGGATACACAGAGGAGAAAACAGGGGATGAAAGACAAATCCCCACTTGATTAACGCTGGTGTGAATGATTATGAAAAAACCCAAAAGGTCTTGACCCCACATCTGTTTGCCACTACATAAAACAGATGTCAATTCTTACAGCAAAAGTTGAGAGATCCAGTTGATGAGATCCAGGCCTCAGAAAAATCTATTGGTAGTTTGCTTGTTTGTTTGTTTTGCTTAAACAGAAGGAAAGCAGACTAGGAGAAATATGGGTAAAAATAAAGGCTAATTTATTAAATATTTTAATGAGTGGTATAAGGAGCCTAGATCCCTGGTGGTATAGTGGTTGATGGGCTACTAGCCTCAAGGACAAAACCACCAGTCACTCCTCAAAAGACAGAGGAGACTTTCTGTTCCCATCAAGAGTGACAGTCTCATCACCTCTCGGCTTTGGGGCTGAGATCACGTGAAGAGTTACAGTCTCAGAAACCCTGCCCTGTTGGGGTGCCACGAGTTGGAATTGACTGCAAAACAATAGATTAGGTTTGCAGGTACTTACTCACCTACCTAATACAGAAGAGTATTAGAGTATAGATTGTAAGAAACTCCTATTTAGACTGTCTTTGGAAAAATACCATCTGACTTACACCATTGTTTCTATATAAAATGTGTCCCTTAGAATTGCTGTGATGATTAAAGAAACTAGCAACCTAAGAACCTCTGGCAAGCAATAGGTGTTTAATAATCTATACTACCTTCCCCCCACTCTACCAGGAGAGGATTCAATATATGTCTTCAGAGGATTTGAAGAGAACTTTAAAAATCTAAGTATGTACATTTGAAAAGTTCAGCTTGACATTTTAGTATCAAAATTTCCTCTAAATCATTATGGAGATATCTCAGACCACTGAGTCAGAAACTAATTAAGCAAAGACAACTTAAAGTTTGAGTTATTGTCATTGAGACTCAATTCTGCTGTGTCAGAGTGAGAGAGAGAAATGTCAGGGGTCTCTCTACAATATGTATGTAAGAGAAGAAAGAGTTCATAGGGTTGTTTTTTGGCAATTTTAAATCTGATGAAATGTCAGTATCTTTCCTCTTATTCCTTCAGATTATGCCATATGTGTCAGAGGATATACAGAGACCCCTATATGCCTCAAAGAATGATATTTGTTACGAAGCCAAGAATAGCAAATCCATTTTTCTGTATGAACAAGTAAATGGCTATTCTAGCCTTGAAGATAGGGATCAAAAGGTTGGGTGGGGTGATGACTAAGAAGTTCCATTCACAGAAAGAAAATTGATGGAGGGAAAATAAGCCCTACTACTTTTGAACTTTGCTTTGTAAAGATGAGATGCTTTGAACTTCTTTGGCCATCTTGCACACAAAAGAGAAAAACCTAAGAATAAACCTCAAGATCCTCAATGGAAGAGCCATGAATTGGCATTCTTGTGGATGTCAGTCAGTGAGTCAAGGAGCTAAACAGACTCACAACTCCCCCAATCAGAGGTGGTGGTGGTTAGTAGACACTGTTGAGTCCATTCTAATTTCCGTTGACTCAAAGTTTTACAGAGTCGAAGGGCTCCCTCGCGATTTCGAGGCTGTGATCTTGCAGAAGTCCTGAGCCAAGCCGTTTTCACCAAGTACAACCAGATGAGCTCAAATTCCTATGCTGTCAACAACTAGCTAAGCCCTTTACCATTTGGGCCACTCGGGACTTCTGGTTAAATGAGATCTCAACGACTATGTAGCTTTGGGATGCAGACTTAGCTCAGCTTTACCTAGACTCTGAGACTCCAGCAGGGATATGTGTGTCCTATGGGACACACAGAAAATGAAGCCCTCTGCTGCCGAGTTAATTCTGATTTATGGTGACCATTTAGGACAGGGTAGAAAGGCCCATGTAGATATAAGAGACTATAACTCTTTATGGGAGTAGAAAGTCTCATCTTGTTCCCATGGAGCAGCCCCTGTGGCTTTGAAGTGCTGACCTTGCACTTAGCAACCCTATAAGCTCCTATGTCTGGAAGAATACTAAAAACACCCAGGAGAATCCAATTCTTGTGTCTATTAGATGTACTTGCTTCTCTCGCTACAAAACTCATTTGTTCCAAGCATGTTTTCCCTGGAACAATATAAATTTTTAGACTCAGCAATGTGTCAATGGTGGTTTCTGAAAAAGGAAAGAGTGATGTTTCTTTCTTTGTGCGTAGACCAACAGATTCATTCTCCATCACCTCTGTTGTTGCTTGATGCTGTTAAGTGAGTTCCAATTCAAAGCCATTCTATGTACAAGAGGAAAAAAATCGTCTGCTCCTTCATCAATCTCACAGTTAATGTTGCTTTGATCCTTTTGTTGCATTCCCTGTGGCAACCCATCTTGTTGAGGGTCTAACTATACCCACTATAGTTACATTTATCTAAGTCATAGTGATCTAAGCAAAATGCTATCTTTTATGAGATGTTGGTTTAGGTACTGCCCAACTAAAGTGCAATTCTTTTCACTGTATGCACCACCCTTTCCCTTACTCGATGAGGGCAGAGCATGACAACATCAGTCACTCTCCTAGGACAGGGATTCAAACCCACAACTTCTTCCACAGAAGAGAGGAAAGCATATCCTCTCAAAAAGAGTTACAGTCTCAGAAACCCTAGGCAGGATCTGAGTCAGAAGTTATGCAGAAGTTTTTCAGCACCTCAGTGAGCAGCTGAGTCCTTCTTTATTGTCTGTTTATAGTCTGAAAGGGCCACCAAAACCTGTTCATTTTCAGTGGCCCTGATGGCATTTGAAAACCAGCAAAATAGCATTACAGAAACACACATGCCACCAGAGTACAAGAAAGTGACGGGATTCTATGAACAACAACGCAGCATCAGGATTGCAAGAAGGCCTATTAACAACCCATAGTTTGCAGAGGACACAAACTTGTTTGCTGAAGGTCAGGAGAAATTGAAGCACTTGCTGATGAAGATCAAGGGTTGCAGTCTTTGATATGGATGACAGCGCAATGTCAAGATCAAAACTCTCAAAACTAGACCAATAGGTAGATAAATCGAGATAGAGAAGACATTGAAGCTGTCAAAGATTTTATCTTGCTTGAACTTTAATCAATGATCATAAAAGCAGCAGTCAAGAAATCAAAAGATATGTTGCATTGGGTAAACCTACCACAAGAGACCTCTTTAAAGCATTATAAAGCACAAAATGTTCGAGTAGTAAGGGACTCCTGACCCAAGCCATGATACTTTCAATTGCCCCTCTCCATGTGAAAGTTGACATTGAATAAAGAAGAACAAAAAAGAATCTATGCATTCGAATAATGGGGTTGGAGAAGAATATTGCAAGTACCATAGACTGCTAAAAGGACAAACCAATCTGACTTGGAAGAAGTACTGCCAGAGGGCTCCGAAGAGGCGATATTGGTGAGACTTCATCTTACACATTTTGGCTATGTCATCAACAGAAATCAGATCCTGGGGAAGGATGTCATGCTTATTAGAGCGGTGGGGCAGTAGAAAATATGGAGACACGCAAGGAGATGGATGGGCACAGTGGCTGCAACATTGAGCACAAGCGTAGGAACAATTAGGAGGATGGTACAAGAATGAGCAGGGTTTGGTTCTGTTGTGCATGCAGTAAGAATGACAGGATGGCATCTAACTACAGCACCTTCAGTCTATAGGAGCCCAGGTGATGCAGTGGTTATGCAGTGGCAGCTAACTGCAAGGCCAGCAGTTCAAAGCCACCAGGGACTCCTCAGGAGGAAAATGGTCCATTTTATTCCCATAAAAAGCTACAGTCTTGGAGACTCACGGGGACACTTTTACTCTATCTCATAGGGTCACTTTGGGGATGGACTTAATGAAAGTGAGTTTTGCTTTGTTTTATATGAGTCAGAATCTTTTTTTATATCCAAGCAATGACTCCTTTGTCCAGCTTCATGGTCTATTACTCCTGCATTATGATTTCCAACTGGGCAAAGTTCCCAAAATAGATTGTGCTATTTCCTACACCAACATTTTTGCTTCCATGATAACTTCTGGCTGGAATGTGTCTCCAATATATACCCTTATCACCTGGAACATGCCTGATCTCATTTAGAAAGTGTCTCCTGACTCATTTAATCATTTTGCTTCCCATTCCTTATAGGAAATAAAGTTAAAGTATCAACTTCCAGGGGATCATTTTCTGATTCCTCTCCAGTAACCAAATGCTCTTCTACTGAGACCCACAGCATCCTGCATATCCCTTTATCATAATACTTAATATTGTCTTGAAATGACTTCAAGATGCTTGACAGAATAGACTATACCATGTTGTTGTTTGTTGTTGTTGTTATTGTTGTTGTGACCCTGTGCACAGCAGAATAAGACACTGCCCAGTCTTACACCATCCTCACAATTTTTCCTGTGCCTAAGACCATCTATCAAGCATGATATCTTCCAGGGATTCATCTTTCCCAATAGTGTGACCAAAAATGTAAGACTCACCATCCTATCCTCTCATAACATTCTGAGAGTTCTTTTTTTTTATATCACCAGGGTTCCTACTGACCCATGCTGTTGTTGTGAGGTTCCATCCAGCCGGTTCTGACCCTATGCACCACAGAACCAAACACTGTGCATTCTCACACAAATAGGTACAACATATTCGTACATATGTTGTCATGACACTCTAAATATTCTTCTCCAGCCCTGTAATTTAAATGCCTTGATGCTTCTTTGGTCTTCCTTAGTGACTGTCCAACTTTCACACTCATGTGTGGCAATGGAGAGTTCCACAACTTGGGTCGAGTGCACCTTAATCTTCAACGTAGCATCCTTCTTTGCCATACATGACAGAGGTCTTCAGTGACAGATTTATCCTATGCAACACATCTTTTGATCTTTTGACTGCTACTTTCATTTGCATTGAGTGTGGGTTTGAACGAGACAAAAATACGTGACAGCTTCAATCTTTTCTCCATTTATCTTGATGTTACTTCTTAGTCTAGTTCTGAGGATTTGGTCTTCTTCACATTGAGTCATAATCCACACTGAAGGCTATAATCTTTGATTTCATCAGCAAGAGCTTCAAGTTCTCCTCACTTTCAGCAGACAACTTTGTGTCATCTGCACATTGCAAGTTTTTTTTTTAAGATCATGTATTTGGGGGAGAGGGGTTCTTACAACTCTTATAACATTCTATGCATCCATTATATCAAGTGTATTTATACATATGTTGCCATCATTATTTTCTAAACATTTACTTTCTATTTGAGTCCTTGCTACCAGTTCCTCTTTTTTCTCTCCCTTCATCCTCCCACTTTTATGACCCCATTTTAAATTATAGATTATTATTATTTTCATATCTTCCATCAACCACTGTCTCCCTTATCCCATGGCTTCTGCTATTTCTCCCCCTGGGGGAGGCAGTAATGCATCAATCATTCCCCCTTCCACCCCTCCGCTCACTTTTGTCCTACCCTCCTGGGATTACTATTTCCATTTCTGCTCCTAAGAGGTTTATCTGACTTGGAAGTGGGTTGTGCACTCTTACCGGTACTGGTGTACTTGCACCCATCTAGCCTGAAGCCATAATAGTAGGGGGTGTAGAAGACTCAAAGAACCAGAGGACTGCTGTGTATTTTATAGGAGCTATACTGAGCCATTCCTTGACCTTTATGTGAGTTGATTCCCCATTGTCTACAGATGGGTTTGGGCTCTGCTCTGCCCCCCCCCTTGTTCTCAACAATATATTTTTCTTTGTTATCTTCTAATGCTTGCTACTTGAGGTGATCCTGTCCACACCTCATGATCACACAAGCTGATGTGCTTCTTCCATCTTGACTTATTGCTTCTCAACTAGATGGCTGCTTATTTAACTTCAAGCCTTTAAGACCTCAGACACTATATCTTTTGGCAGCATGGCACCATCAGCTTTCTTCACTACATTTGCCTATGCATCCATTTTGTCTTCAAATAGGAGAATATTCTTCAAAGAATGCCAGGTTGTTAGGGCAAAGTGTTCTTGCATTGAGGAAGGGCTTGAGCAGAAGAACAAAGTCTATCCACTACCTCAATGTACTGCCATAGATATATGTAGATAGTCCAAAATCTCTACTTTATGAATAATATATTCACATATCCACACACCTATGTTTATACCTCTATCCATTGCTTTGCTTCCTAGATCTTTCCTCCATACTTAGGGTTTTTAATAAGCCTTCCTCCAATCCCAGACTATAATCTTATTCTTATAACCCAGATTCTCTAATTTCCTCAGATATGTATAAAATAAGTATGGGTAAATGATAATATCCTGAACCACATCTTTCTCAAATTTAAACCAGAGACATAAGTTCCCAGCACCAGGCCAATACACAAACCACCACAGTAAAAAACACCGACAGACAAGTGGTGTGATTATCTCATGCCATCTTCATATGTGCTGCATGCACACAACACTTTCATGGATAATAGAATTTAAAATGTCAAGACAAACTCAACTAAAATAACTTCTTAAAGCAAAAATTTGCATCTGCAAAAGGGAGCTTCAAAAAGTTCATGAGAAAAAAAATAGAATTGAAAGTTTTCTACAAGACTTTTGAAGTCTCCTGGTACAATCATAATGTCTACCAGAATGGAACTGATGGCTAAATGAAATAGTCAGTCTCTTACACAATGAGTTCAAGGAGCGGAGAAAGAAACATTGGCAAATATATTAAATTCACTCATAACTATCTTTTATTTAATACTTTCAAAACATGGGTGAGGCAGGTAGTTTGTGCTTGCATCTTATGTGTCAATTTAACCATGTGATTTTTTGTTCTTTCCTTCTTCTTCTCCTCTAAGTAGGGCATGAATAAGTAAATCATGAAACAGATCAAAATGAATAAGCTAGTTAATCTTACACTTGAGTTTGGTGGTACAAAGACCTGAGATAGCATGATAGTACCTTATTGGTTTGCAGAGCTTATTATGCAAATGATCACTGTGTAGAGTTATGGTTTGAATCGTGTCTTCCAAAAATATTTGAGGAAATTCCTTTTGCCTGTGGTTATAATTCCATTTGGAATGACTTATCTCTGTCATGTTAATAAACTAGAATTCGAATCCAAAATCAAATTTCACCCTTCAACTCAGACATATGGCAACTCTTTTGAGCAGGGTAGCTGGGCTTCCCAAGATTCTCTTACTAGGGAAGAGAGCCTCATCCTTCTTCCATGGAGCAGCTGTTGTTCAAACTGCTGACTTTGTGGTTAACAGCCCAATACATAATCAATGTCCTGCCAGGACTCCAAGTTATGATTAGCGAAATGTATACCTTTTTGAGATATAAAGTTGATTAAATGAGCAAGCCTTAAGGTTTTCAGAGTGGTCTTCTTCCTCCAGAGTGGGAAGCTAAGTCCTTCTTCATTGTCTCTTCATAGTCTTCCATGGAAGACTGTTCATTTGGGTGACCCTGATGACATTTGAAATACCAGTGACAGCATCCAATATTGAACACAATTGAACACAAGCCACCCTAGTATGACAAACTGACAGAGAAGTGGTATTCTGACAGTCCTGGTGGTAGCGTATGAGAAGGGTATTAAAGGAAGAAGTTCAAACTGCACAGAACACATTAGCCAAAAACAAGGCTCTAGGAATTGATGGAATATCAACTGAAATGTTTCAGCAAGCTGAGGAATTCCTGGATTCACTCATTCATCTCTGTCAGGGAATTTGGGAGACAGCTGTCTGGCCAACTGAAGGAAAGCTATCAATCCTGATATTCCTTCAAAAGAAAGTTGACTCAAAGCCATTTTCTGAAGGTTGTTCAGTTTTTCTACACAGTCAAATGCCTATGGATTCTGAAACATTTCATTGTGTTCACTCAGATCAAGAAGTAGTTCTTTGAATAGAATAAGGGACGACTGCGTGGTTCAAAATCAATAAAAATATGCATCAAGGTTGTATCCTCTCACCATAATTGTTCACTCTATATGCTGAGAAAATCATTATCAAAAAAATGAAGAAGAGTGTGGCATCAAGATTGGAGGAAGGCTTATTAAGCTGTGGTGTGCAGATGCCACCGCTTTGCTTACTGCAAGTCAAGAGGAATTGAAACACTTGCAGATAAAGATCAATGGTGGCAGCCTTCTGCATGTAGTGTAACTCAATGTAGGGAAGACCCAAATCCCCACAACTAGACTAAGAGGCAACATCAAGATAAATGGAGAAAAAGTTGGACTTGTCAAGAATTTTATCTTGCTTAGATCCACAATCCATGCTCATATTGCCCTGAGTAAATCCATTGCACCAGACAAACCAGGATGTGACTGTCAAGACTGAAGTCCCCCCAACCCCAGTCCTCCCCAACCCCACTCGTGGTGCTCTCAATTGCAGTATATGCATGTAAAAGGTGGGCATTAAATAAGGAAGACTGGGGAAGAACCAGGACATTTGAATTGTGGTGCTGGAGAAGAATACTGAATGGACCATGGACTACTAAAAGGACAAACATCTGTATTGGAAGAAGTATGGCCAGAGTGCACTTTAGAGACAAGGATAGAAAGGCTTCATCTTACATACTTTGGGCATGTTTTCAGAAGGAACCAGTCCCTGGAGAAGGACATCACATTTTGGTAAAATGATGGGGTGGCTAAAAAGAAGATGACCCTAAACAAGATGGATCGAGTGGCTGAAAGTGAGCTCGGTGTGCAATGGCGCTTTCCTCCGTCCCTCCCTATTGGGTTATCACTTTGCTCTATCTCTCTAACCCACTGTTGTGAGGCAAGTAGATGCTCACACTGCCACTTTAATCAGTCTTCAGAAGAATCAGGTTTCTACCACTTCTATAATTTGTGGAGAATATAGAAAGAAATATCAGCAGAGAGGAGAGGGCTGCATAGATGATATACAATTTCCTCTCACATGTTTTATTTTCTTCATTATTATTTAATTTGCATTGTACGGAAAGAGCTATAGAGCAGTGTTGATCAATTTTTATATTCATCCAAAGCACCTGGGGACCTTGTAAAAATTCTAACACAGCTTCCTGTCCCTGATGGAGTAACAACAACAGGATAAGACCAATTCTGAGAATGACAGAGAACCGGTTGTGTTTCCTTCTGTTGGGCAAATTGGTCTCTATGACTTGGAACCCACTTGATGGCACCTAACCACAGCATCCATTCTGGAGAATTAGTAGACACATTGCGCTCTTACAATGCCCTGTATTCTTCTAAAATTCTAATTTTAAGTTAGGATTCTAACTCAGTAGGTCTGGAACACGGTCTGAGATGCTCCACTTCTAACAAGGTCCCAGGTGATGACAGTGCAACTGGACCACAGATTACTATATTACAATACCACAGATTATTATATATATATATATATATATATATATATATATATTCTTGCCAAGCAGCTTAATGCTCTTTACATCTCAGTGTCTACCTGATATGGAAGACAGATGAAGAGCTACCCATAACCACAGCAACAAATTGCTTTGGAAAATTTCAATTTGTTGCTTTCCTGTTAATGTCATTTTATCTAGAAGTTAACAGGAAGAAAGGTATAGTTCAAAAAAGTAGATTTACTGACCTAAATATCTTTGCAATGAAAGAGCAAAATCATAAAATTGAGCTGTAATGTTGATGCTATCCCATGAGTGATCCCATGTAATGTTAATGCTATCCCATGAGTGATAATTATGACCCCTTACCCTGTGATAATTAAGGTTTTGGATCAACTTGGCTGAGTCAAGCATAAGCAATAGCCGACATCTAATACAAGAAAACAGGGGCATTGTAAGAGAGCAAGATGTCTACTAATTCTCCAGAACAGATGTGTGGTTAGTTCCAACTCAGAGAGACCCATATGCCCAAAAGAAGGAAACACAGCCGGTCCTGTGTCATTCTCAGAATGGGTCATATCCTGTTGCTGTTACTCCATCAAGGACAGGAAGCTATGTGAGGCCTTGGGAGGATTTCTTTCCCAACAATTACACACATTATACTGAGATGTGGTGTGAGAACCGCCCCTAGAGAAGGTCATCATGCTTAGTAAAGTAGAGGGCCAGCGAAGAGGAGGATCCCTGGCAAGGTGGATTAACTGACTAGTGGCTGCAACAATGAGTTCATACATGAAAACAATGGTCGGGATGGGGCAGAACCAGACCACATGTCATTCTGTTCCACCTAGTGTCCAGTTTGAGTCAGAACCCACTGAACAACACCTAACAACAACCAAACACTTGGAACTAAAGAAAACTCCCATTGATCCATGCATCCAGGTTTATTCAATACTGAAGATCACAGTCTTGAGCTAGAAAAATATAAAAGTAAGCAAATAAACAAATAAACAAACCTACCCCCAGGATAAAAAAACATATAAATAATAGAAATAACAGAAATAAAACTTTAAAATATCCAGAGTTGAATGATTACCTCTAAAGAATAAAGATTTGGCTGAACGTCATTAGCAGTTATAATGGAAGATAAAAAGTACTGAGAAAATGTATGCTTGAAATGATGAGAAAAATAGCCAATATGGAATTGTATAGCCATATAAATTATCGCCTATGAATGAGGACAAAATGTGTACAGTTATGGATAAGCAAAACTTAGTTCTACAGCTGTAAGTGAAAGCACTTTTAAATAATTGCTATTAAAGGGGGAAAAAGCCTCATGCGTCAGAGTCTATTGGGACTCTTAGTTACTCTAAGGTCACAATGAACAGCCTTACAGGGTTTCCAAGGCTGCAGTCTGTGTGGAAACTGTCACATCTGCCTCCCACAGAGCTGCACACTGGTTAAAAGCAGCCACTGACTTTCCCTTCAGAATTAAATGCTTAACCTTTGAATATCACCAGGACTCACTGCCCTCACCTCAATTCCTTCTCGTAGTGACCTATAGAGCTGTGTAGTATTGCTCTCTAGAGCTTTAGAGATTGTATTTATGGAAGTAGAAAGCTTTATCTTTGTCCCATGGAGTGGCTGGTAGACTTGAACTGCTAACTTGAGGTTGTAGTTTAACCCACTAATCTCCGAGATTCTTTTGCAGAGTTCCTGTTATCCTTCTTGTTAGCCTTTGTATGTATATATACATATAATCTTACCCATTCTAAACCTATCACCTGAAGAATAGAGTTTTTGCTGTGGTTGCTAGAGGCCACCAAACAGAATCCATTGCAGGATGACCCTGTGTGTCCACCTTAGTACTGCTGCGGTTCCAAGACAGTGACTTCTCAGAAGCAGATTGCTAGTTCTGTCCCCCCAAGCACCTCTCAGTGGGTTTCCACTGCCAAGTTAATTTGGTTAATAGTACAGTTCCTACCCATTTGTGCTATCCAGGGATTGCTAGAGAATAGAATAGCAAGTAATACTCCATTAGAAATGCCTGGGAATTAGAGAAATAATGCTGATTTTCTTGCCTCAGAAATTCATTCAAATTTGTACATACATGACACAGAAGTATATAATTACCTTCAAAAATATTCTTTTCATCTAAGTAAGTCAACCTAAATATAGTGTCACATAAGTACAAGTATATTAAAAGAAAATAAAGCTTTATTGTCTTCCTTTTGAGTATCATTACAGATAATGGCTTTTTCTAGGTTCTGCTGTTCCTGTCAATTATGTTTTTATGTTATTTTCATGCTCAGATTGTCACAGCTTCACCAGTGGGAGCTCTTTTTCTGTTGGCTCTTGAGTCTTGTCAACACCATATCAGAACATTTCAAAGCGTACTTGTTTTCTGGCAACAAAAGTTTCTAAGCTGATCTTGAAATATCTCTCTTACCCAAAGCAGAATTATCTTCTCCTAGAAGTTCTAGTATTTTCAGTTATGCTGTAGCATCCCCTTATTATATGACTCCTCAAAATTTTAACCCTCACAAAAAAACACAATTCACTTTTGCTTTTCAAATTTTATGAAAGGAGAACATTTTACTCCTTTCGCTACCATGATTCTGCTTGCTTGCATGCTCTTTAGGTTAATCTAATTTATTTTGCTCTTTCACTTGAACTAGGTGGAACTTCACATTTCAGATAATCAATTATATATCCAACAATTGCCCTAATCTCTCCAACCATCGTTTGGTTCATCTTCTTCCTCTTGGAGAATACCACGACCTCCTTTGGTTGAGGAGTCTACCCTGCAGCCTGTTGGGTCCCTTGCTCCTTTTTCTTCTTGCTGCTATCCTGAACAATCAAAGCTGTTCGTTTCTTTACATAAGAAAAACTTTGTCTAGTTTTTTTTCCCTTTATAACCACAGTATCATACAATACTTGTCTTTTTGTGAGGAATAATTTCACTCAGCGTAGCGTTCTCCAGGTCCATTCGTGCCATAAAGTGCTTCACAGTTGGTTCTTTGCTCTTCAGTGTTGCACAGCATTTCATGGTGCTTGTGTGGCAGTAAATCCGTTCTTCCTCTGAAGGCATTTACGTTGTTGCCATCGTCTTCCTATGGTAAACAATGTTGCAGTGCACAAGGATGTGCGTGTGTCTGTCTGTGCCTTGGCCTTTACATCTTTAAGAGATTACTAGGTCATAGAGTATTTCTGTTCCCAGGTGTTTGAGGAAACGCCACATCCTTTGCCCCAGCGGATGCACTTTTTAATAGTCTCACAGTAGAGTGTGAAGACACCGATCTCTCTGCGCTGTCTGATGGACTTACTTTCTGAGTTTTTTAACTTTGCTATCAAAACCCGGAATAAGGTGGCATCTCCTCATAGTTTTGATTTCCATCTCTAATATGGTTAGTAAAGGAAACCATTTCTTTATACATCTGTTGATTACCTGGATGTCTTCTTTGGTAAACCACATGTTCATGTCTTCTCATAACTTTTAATTGTGGACTGTTGCCTTTGTCTACAGATTTTGGATCTCACGCTCTTTCTTATCTGATATATCATTATCAAAAATTGTTTTCCCATTACCTGTGTACTTTTTATATTATTTTGAGGGCATCTTTTGATGCGCATAAGTGTCTTATTTTTAAAAAGGTTCCAGTCATCTACTGTATTTGTTTTTCATTAAGTTTGGTAGTATGTTTATGTCCTATATTATGGTCCTTAAATTTGTCCTTTTGCCATTGATGATATTTATCCTTCTTCTTTGTCATTCTGGGGTTTTCATCTAGGTTTTTAATCCATTTTGATTTTATTTTTGCATATGAAGTGAGATATTGGTCCTGTTTAATTATTTTGCAAGTAGAAGTCTAATTTTAACAGCACCATTTGTTAAAGAGACTTTCTCTTCCCCACTTAATTGATTTCAGTCTTTTGTCAGAGATCAGTTGTCTATGGGTGAATAGATGGATTTATCAGCTCTCTCTTCTATTCCTTTGGTCTGTGTGCTAGTTTGAGTTGACAAGAGAAAGAAATTCATAGACATTAATATGTGCATAAGAAATAGCATAATATAGAGTAATTTTATTAAGAAAATAGCCCAGTACACCTCATATCAAGTCCATAAGTCTGACATTAGCTAATATATTCAATACTGGTCTATAAATTCCTCTTCAAACTCATGCAGCACATGCAATGATGCTGAATGCAGAAAGATCACAGGCCTGTGGGTGGAAAGTCTTGTGGATCAGGGGTGGTGTGACCCTCTCAGCCCTGGTGTGGGTTTCCACTTGACTCCTCCAGCTCCAGGGATCTGGCTCCATTAGCCTAGTTCTATATGGCTTGTCAAAAGGAATGTCTCACAGGGATATCATATGTCTCACCTCCCAGGAGGAAGACAGGAGTTCCCAGAATCCTCAAGAGAACACCATGCTCACACAGAGGCTTCATTGGCTATGACCTGATTGATAGCCTAGACTCCACCCCTTTGTTCAAGTTGACTTTAGATTATATTGCTGTCATAGTCTGTACACCTACTGTACCAATACCAGGATATTCTAGTACTGTGGTGGTTTAATAGATTTCCAGACAGGTAAATGAGGCCCCTCTCTGTTCTTAAATGCTCTCTTGATTATTCTGTATCTCTTTCCTCTCTGTATGAAGTTATTGATTTTTTCTAATTTCTTTAAAGAATGGTGCTGGACTCTGGTTTGGAATTGCACTGCATTTATAGATTGATTTGGATAGCTTTGACATTTTCACAATATTAACTTTTCCTATCTATGTGCATGCAACATTCTTTCATTTATGTAGGTCTCGTTAACTTCTTGCAGTACTATTTTTTAGTTTCCTTTGTAGAAGTTTTCCCGTCTCTGATTAAGTTTACTTCTAAATATTTCACCTTTTGTGTGGCTATTGTCAATGACACTGTTTTCTTGATTTCCTTTTCAGAGATTTCATTTTTAGTATACAGGAATAAGATTGATTTTTAGATTTTTTACTCTGCCACAAAGGGGAATCTTTCAATTCATTCTCAAGATTTCATGCTGTCTTTGGGTTTTTTATGTATATAATTATATCATCTGCAAAAGGAAAAGCTTTGGCTTCTTCTTTGCCGATTTAGACACATTTAACTTCTTTTTTATTGTTTATAAGATCTGGCTAAGACCTTTAGCACAATATTTTATAAAAGTTGTGATAAAGGGGAGCCATGGTGGGACAGTGGTTTGCATTGAGCTGATAACTGCAAGATCATTAGTTCAAAATCACCAGCGGCTCTGTAGGAGAAATACGAGGCTTTGTACTCCCATAAGGAACTCTGTTCTCAGAACCAAGCATGAGTAGCTCCACCTCGTCTAATAAGGACATTGAGTGAGATGTTGGTCTTTATGCATATAGTCTATATTGTGCTCTGAAATATCCCTTCAATTTCTGTTTGCTGAGTGCTTTTATCACTAATGGGTGTTCAATTTTAATCAAATACCTTTTCTGCACCAGTTGTTATGTAGCCCTTATCTTTGCTTTGTTTACATGGTGAGTTACATTGTTTTTCTACGGTTGCATACCTGGAATGAATCACACTTGATTGTGATTGGTGTGTGTGTGTGTGTGTGCAAAAATTCTAGTTTCTATGATTTTGTTGAAAATTCTTACATCTCTTTTGTTGTTGTTATTGTTTTAATCATTTTATTGGAGGTTCCTACAACTTTTTTAATCACTCTATTGGGGGGCTTATACAACTCTTATCATAATCTATACTTCCATCCATTATATGTCTAGCATATTTGTACATCTGTTGCCCTCATCACTCTCAAAACATTTACTTTTTTTTTTTACAGTAGCCCATGGACATTTATTAATCATTTGCTTCCTGTTTTAGCGTGTTACTAATAGAGCTATGATATGACTTTACTAACTCCACACATGCCTCACTAGAAGTAGAGTAGATTATATTTAGCTAAAATAGCTATAATTTTTGTAATATAGAGGACAGATATCTAAATATATATTATGATAACCTTAAACCAGACAGCTTTTGCTAAGTGGGTAAAGAGTATTGGGTGTTCACCCAGTGTTGTTGAGGTGGTTCTGATTCATAAAGAAAAAATATGGAGTGCTTCATGAATTTGCGTGTCATCCTTGCGCAGGAGCCATGCTAATCTTCTCTGTATCATTCCGATTTTAGTATATGTGCTAATGAAGCGAGCACATCATTTACTTTCTATTTCAGTGCTTGGCATTGGCTCCTCATTTTTCCCCTCCCTGCCCACTCACCCCTCCCACATAAACCTTTGATAATTTATGAATTATTATTACTTTGTCATATCTTACACTATCCAATCTCTCCATTCGCCTATTTCTCTGTTGTCCATCACTCAGGGAATAGGTTGTATGTAGATCCTTATAAGCAGTTCCCACCTTCCCTCTACCCTCCTGATATCTCCACCCTCACCACTGGTCCTGAAGGGATCATCTTTTCTGGAGTCCCTATGTTTCCCTACTGTGGTACTATCTGTACCAGTGTACATCCTCTGGTCTAGCTGGATATGTAAGATAGAATTGGAATCATAATAGTAGGGAGGAAGAAGCATTGAAGAACTAGAGAAAACTTGTATGTTTCATCATTGCTATCTACACTCTAACTGGTTTGTCTTCTTTCCTACAACCCCTCTGGAAGTCCATTACTACAGATGGGCTTTGGGTCCCCAACCTGTACTCTTCCTCTTTTACAATAATATCATTTTTAGCTCTTTGATGCCTGATACCTGAGCCCTTCAACACCTTGTGCTGACACAGGCTGTGGTGCTTCTTCCATGTAGACTTTGTTGATTGTGAGCTAGCTGGCCCCTTGTTTACCTTCAAGTCTTCAAGACCCCAGTCACTATATCTTTTGAAACCATCAGCTTTTTTCACCACTTTTGCTTATACACACATTTGTCTTCAGCAATCATGTGGGGAAGGTGAGCATCATGGAATGTCAATTTAATAGAACAAAGTGTTCTTGCATTGGGGAAGTACTTGAGTGGAGGCCAATCGTCCATCTGCTGCCCTAATACTGAATTTATAAATATATGCACATAGATCTATTTCCTCATCCTCATATATAAATATATTTAGCTATGTACATGTCTGTATTTAGACCTCTATAAATGCCCTTTTCTTGCTAGTTTTTTCCTTTACTTGCTCTAACATTCCTCTTCTTCCACTATCATGCTCAGCCTTCATTTAGGTTTCAGTAATTTCTTTTGGTTACCTTACCCTTGAGCAATGCCTACCAGCCTCTTACACCCTCCGTGCCACTGATTTTGGATCACTTGTTGTTCCCTTGTCCCTGTCTTGGTTAACACCACCTCCTTCCCGCACCTCCCCCTCTCTCATATCCCCCTGAACCATTGGTCTACCATTTACCTGTCTTATCTAGATAGACCTGCAAAGATAATAATATGCACACACACAAAAACAGGACATAGCAACATGAATCAACAAAAGAAAACAAAACGACAACTATTACAAGAAAAAAACCAATATCCAGAAAAATAAATAAATGATAAAGAAAAACCTGTAAATAGTACACGATCAGTTTGTTGACCTCTGTGAGTGACCTCTGAGTCTGATATGGTTCCACACCCTCGCCCCAAAGTCTATCCTTGGCACGCCCTCAGGACCTCCCTGCTCTGCTCCCCCCACTGCTCTGCTGCACACCTTTAGTGTTTTCCTCTGTGTGGTAGGGTCAGGCCGGGTGCAATTCCAACACTGTGTCTCCAGTGTTGTCTCCCATAGGGCCTTGGGTCAGTGAAGGACGTTGTGTCTCATAGTGGAGGGGCCATCTGGTCCACTCTGTGCATTGACTGTTCTGCACGGTGATATTGTCTTCAAGACTGGGTGGGTCATGATGCATTCCACTCTCTTCCTCCCTCTTCATTTACTCCTGTGTGCTCTGGTCAGCCATGTCCCTCTCTCCTGAGCTTCAATGCTGTCCTCTAAATTAACTCTTCGGTGCGGGGGTGGGGGGGACAATTGACCAAGAAGTTGGACTTGGGGCCTGGTCCTCAGACCCTGTTCCATGCTGTCATGTCACATTCACATCCTGGAACCCGGAGTTTAAATCTCGTCCCGCTTTCCCTGTGGAGATATAAATAGTACCCTCGCCTTGGGTGGGTTAGTACCCTGTTCCCCAGCTACACGTTGCTAACTTCCCCCTCATCCCACTCCTTTTTAGTTGGCTATCATAGTGGCCCTGAATTTGGTCAGGCCCCTGTCATACTTCCTGGATCTCACCCCAGTAATTTTTATATGCAGTAGCACTTTCCCTTTGCCCCTTTTGCAATTTTTTTAAAACTTACCTCAGAGGACACATGTTGCACTTGTCCTTTTGCACTTGTCTTGCATCAGTTTTTATAAGGGATATTGGTCTGCAGTTTTCCATTCTACTAATGTATTTGCCTGATTTTCTTATCAGGATTACACTTGCTTCATAAAATGAGTTCGGTAGTTTGCCATCCTGTTCTACATTGTAGCAGAGTTTGTGTAAAATTGTCTTGCAAGAAAATTCTTGTCTGAATGCTTGGTAGAATTCCCTAGTTATGCTGTCTTGCCTTGGGCTTGTTGTTGTTTGATGCGTTTTCATGACTTTAACTATTCCTTCTCCTGTTATGATTCTATTGAGGTTTGCTGAAGCAGTCTGTATTAATTAAGGTAGGTAGTGTGCTTCTGAGGGGCTGTGATGATGTAGTGGATTATTTCTTATACTGAAAACCATGATGTCAGGAGGTCAAAATTACCAGCCATTCCACAAGAGAAAGATGAGGTCCTTTGGTCTTGTTAAGAGTTACTCTGTCAAAAAAAAAAAAAAAAAACAGGGTCAGTCTACTCTATCCTATATGGTCATTATGAGTCAGCATTCACTTGATAGTATGCTTAGTGTGCTTTAAGAAAATCATTCATTTCATCTAGTTTTTCATATTTGTTAAAGTCTTTCATCAAATTGAGTCCCTTGATTTTTAAAATCTGTTCATGAAAGTGCATAAAATAAAGCAAATATTTTTGAGGAATTTGTAGTATTTTTTTAGTATTTTTTCTTGGTTATGTACCTTTACCTAATTACTAGGGTTCCATTTCAGCCCAATGCTTGCAATTATTTATAAAAAGTTTCATCATTATTTTAATATTTATAGAGCTATATTTCTTCTACTGCCATTGTCTTTAAGAAGTTTTGCATGTTTTTTCTTAGTTAAATGAAGAGCAAAGAAAAATAAGCCACTACTTGACAAATACTAAGATATATACCATATCTGTCCCATAAAAAAAGGCAGAAATGTAAACCTCTGTTAGGTCATAGCTTTAATTAAGATGAAATATATCAAACATAATTAAAATTTTAAAGAGCATCTTTCAGTCTTTGCTTCTAAAGAGTCTAAGATTCCAGTAGCAAGAACAAACACAGCATAGAAACTCAGTATCTGTCCCTCCTCAGAAAAGGCATCTTAATTCTGTTTTTTTATGACATCTTTAGTACCAAAGGATACCATGTTTCACTAGACTGAAATGGACATTTTCAACTTTGTGATTCTTCAAATTTGAAAAAAAAAAAAAGCTCCTTAATGATAGAAGAGCAATATTCAATTAAAGATGCTTGATTGTTAGAGAAAAGGATACTGATTTTAATTCTCTTCCAAACTCAAATTAATTAGGCAAAGTAATTATGTCTCTACAACTTAAGATTACCTCTCTTTTGTGATTTGCTACACCTCTCTTGAATCCCCTGGGTACTTAAACCTATACTTTTAAAAAGATAATTAAGAAATGCATTTCTGTTTCTGGTAGAACTTATTTAATAAGTTTAAGGATGATAATCTTGAAATAAGCATGAGCAATTAAAACCTATGTTTAGTTTTGCCAAAACCAAACTGCATTAGGGGTCCAAATTGTTCCTCAAAACGTTCAGATGGTTATAATTTAAAAAACAAACAAACTGGGAGGGGGCAGATATTTTGCCTAAATCTGAGATTATTATCAAGTAAATGTGTCCTGTTCACTGTAAGAGCGAGAACTCCCTCCACACTGGGATGGTAGCATAAGCATAGAGGCTCAAATTTACATTACATCATTACAGGATTTAAAACTTGAAGGGCCATATTAACTAACTGACTACATCTCAGGCCTCCATGACCCAGAATTAACTGGAGGGCCGCTCAAAAAAACAGCATAAGTGATTTTGGTAATAGTAATCTAAAGGAACAATTGTCTCATGTTTTTCAATGTATTTCTAACACAAAAATAAGGCAAAAGCCCCACTGCTGTCAAGTCAGTAATAAGCCCTAGGGCCTCTATCAGCTCAAGATTGTCTCATCAGGTTCGCAAAGCTGCCATATCTAATGAAGCAAATGGCCACTGTTTTCTCCCTCAGAACCAACAATGTTTCAGTTAGCAATCAGCCAATGGCTTTAACTATTATACTACCTGACATTGAATTTAGGGGTTGTCGGGGGGGGGGGGGGGCGTGGAATCCAACTTGTTCATGATGCATTCCTTCAACACATTGCATATTTTGTTTTATACACAAAATATTATTGATATTTTGTTTAAGAATTACATATCTATAGTAACAGGGAAAATATCTTAATAAAAAGTTGTTATTGAGTTCTGCATGATAATAAGGTTTCACAACCACACAGATCTACTGCCTCCTAATCACTGTCAACCTGTAGTGATCTTCTACAGAATAAAACTGCCACTTTGATTTCCAAGGATGAAAATCTTTTTTTTTTTCACTCCTTTTTTTGTGGACTTCACTGGCCCCTGGTGGGAATATGAAGTCCAGCCTTGCTCCTGGAGAGCTGCTGATGGATATAAACCACCAACCCTACGGGCCGCAGTCCCACACACAACCACTACGCCACCGGGGCTCAGCCCGGATGTAAATCTTTATGGGAGCAGAAATTGAGTGTTTCTCCTACAGTTCCTTCAATGTGTTCAAACTGCTGACCTTGTGATTAACAGCCCAACTGATTGATTTGGGAGCTGCCATCCCTCACCTCTTTGAATACAGTCTATTACTGAGAGGCTGATAAAAATAACAAAAATTAATTGCATCAAAATGACCCACAGAGTACATAAAAGATTGCAAAATTCTCTGCCCACATAATCTCCCCAAAGAAAAAAAACAATTTTAGTGGACAGACAAATGACAAGTCCATTCCAGATGGTGTTGAACCTTTAGAATCCCAAATTTACTTTCTGTGAAACACTCACAGGCCTCTATTCCACCTCAGTTTTATTTCTGTCTCATGGACATAAATTCTAATGATCTTGTAAATTCCCAAACATGGCATGACAACATATTTCCTTCAAGAATTACTAACGAAAAAAGCAAAAGAACATAAAGGGTTACAATCAATGATACAGCACAAAATGTGCGTGAATCGTTGAATGAAAAACTGATCTGTTCTGTAAGCCTTTGCCTAACTCACACACAAAAAAATTTTTTTTTGTTAAAACAAAGTGTTGTTGTATTGAGGAACATATGAGCACAGACAAGAAGTCCTTCCACTGCTTCAGGGTATTGCTATATAAATACATGTACATAAGCCAATGTCTCTATTTTTGTGGATCAGTTAGCATATGTATACCACTATGCTTATACATCTATCCATTGCTTTGCTTCCTAGTTCCTTCCTCTATTTCCTTTTATCTTCCTCCCGCCTCATCTTACTTTCTCCTTATTTCTGACTCCTGGTACTTCCTCTTAGCTAGTTTGCTATTGCTCCCACACCCTCCCTAGGAACCTTATCTCCTCCTTGTAGTTTACTCTAATACCCTAGTTGTTCCCTGTCTATGGTGCTGCCTGCTCACCTCCCCTCCCCCACCACCCTCACAGGTGTAAATAAAGGATGGGGGCTCACAAGAACAAGAGTGGGAATAGTGATAACAAAAGGGGAAGGAAACAGTAGCGAAGGGAAGGGAGAAAAGGAGAACTGATTACAATGATCCACACATAGCCATGCACCCCTCTACAGGGAGAAGAACAACAGAAAACAAGGGGTGAGGAAGACAGCAGTCAGTGTGAGATATGAAAATAATAACAATATATAATCTAACAAGGCATGATTGAGGGCTGGGGGGCAGAGAGATGGAGGGAAAGGGAACTGATATCAAGGGCTCAATAGAAAAAAAATCTAGAAATGAATGGACAACATATGTACAAATTGGCCTGATGCAATCAATGTATAGATTGTAAAACTTTTTGTTTTCTTTTTAAAGTAAGATATTAAGAGAAGTAAAAGAGGTGGAGTGGTGGTGGGGAGTATTGCTATTACAAGGGATTGAATGAATTCATGCTGCCTAGGTCTATTCCAAACACATTTAAGCATGTTTCTGCTGTCAATGCATGGCCCCAGCAGATGCTTTCAGCAGTATCCCTGCCGTCATCTCCTTAAAGTGCCTCCAAACCAAGAGCCAATCAAAGCAGGGGCTTCCAAGCTTATCTGCTGCTGCAATTAAATTCAAGGCAGAAAGGTCATTTCAGAATGCTTTGGGTACAGTGTTTTAAGATTCAAAAAATCTAATCTACATGGTGTTTCTCAGAGGACACAGGCCAATCATGGGGCTTTACTAGAAAGAAGCTTTCTGAAAACAGGAAACTATTGGTGAGGATAAGGTCAAAAATGCCATGCCCAGGAAATTATTTCTATCCTAACAATGGACCTGCTCCTCCTTCAAGACCAGCAGCAGTGTTCCTATGAGAATGTTATATGGAAATCTCCCTGCATGCCCCTTCAGACTGTGTCTCTCTAAAACTCAAAGAGCATTTCAATGGAACATGATTTGTTCAATGTTTCAATGAGCATTTCAATGGAACGTGATCAGAGTCCCTCTGGGATGCTGAAGTGGTTGATGTCAATTAAAGAATACAGAATTTGTAAGGAAAGGATTAGAGGGAAGAAGACCTTGCCTTCATGAATCTGCAGACCTAGGTGGAGGCAAGGTTGAGAAACAATGCCGTCATATTGCCACATGTAATAAAGAGGCTTATGATTTTTGTAGTATTACTTTTTGCCTTCCTCTCGCATTTGCATACCTTATCCACTCACTGATTCAGTCACCTTTTGTCTGGTTCTATGAACGTATCATTGTTACAAATACAAGCGGTCATGTTACAAAGTTTTATTTATTGCTATAAATGAGGGACCCAGTCAAATGACAAAGCTGATTCCGTGATGATATGAGAGATTAGAATATTTAGTGGGGAATGTTATGCTCACATAAGATACCTTATTTTTATCTTTCAGTGCAATAAGAAATGATGGATGCTGTAATTATCTTCTCTACCAGACCAAATAAAATCCTTGCCTTATCCAAAGGGCGCTTACAGAGGTCTAAAGACAGGTATGTCCATACATAGATACAACTATCTATTATAAGATGGGAGTAAATTTAAGAACATATCTATAGGTCAAATATTAGGGTAGAAAGTGGACCTTACGCCCTCACACTGGTGCTTCTTCAATGCAAGAACACTTTGTTCTATGAATCTGGCTTTCCCCGAGACTCAATGGCCCAACATGATCACTGAAGTAAAATGGGTGCACAGACAAATGTGGTGAAGAAAGCTGAAGGTGCCCAGTCATCAAAAGATATATCAGGTGTCTTGAAAGCTTGAAGATAAACATTAGACCATTTATCTGAGAAGAGACCACAGCCACACAGAAGAAGCACAACAGCCAGTGTGGTCAGATGGTGGTGAAAGTGGTGAAAGGTCTAGGCAATAGACATCAAATGGGGGGAAAAAAGCAAAACAAACATATATCACTATGTGCACACACCCCCCAAGGTACCCATTGAGGACATGTAGGAGCATGAGAAAAGGTGGTGAAGAAAGCAGATGGGCCCAGCTATCAAAAGATAGAACATCCGGGGTCTTAAAGGCTTGAGCATACTAAATGAGCAGCCTTCTAGCTGAGAAGCAACAAAGACCACATAAAAGAAGATCACTTGCCTGTGCAATCCTGAGATGCTGAAACAATCAGGTATCAAAGAACAAAAATCAAAATCAATGGACCAATTGACTCCTGATATCACTGAAGACAAATGGATACAGAGGCAAACAGAGCAGAAGAAACAATGGTGCCCCGCTAACAAATGATTGAATGCCTAGAGTCTCAAAGACTTGAAGATAATCGAGTCACCATTCAGCGCAGAAACAGCAAAGTCCACATGGAAGAAGCACACCAGCATGCTTGATCAAGAGGGGCCGAAGGGAGCAGATATCGAGCACCAAAGAAAAAGAATCACATCATTATAAAGGAGGAGGAGAGCAGGGTGGGGACCTAAGGCCCACTGGTGGGTAATTGGTCTCCCCTTTACAGGGAAATCACGGGGAGGAGACAGACCAGTCAAGGGGCAGCCGGGCAGTGATGATGCATAAAAGTTTCCTCTAGTTCCTGAAGCCTTCCTCCCTGGCCACCAACCATCAAGGTCCCAACTCTACCTTACAAATCCAGATGGACTGGAGAAGTCACACTAGTATAGAGGGGAGCTGGAGATATGGGGAAACCAAGATGGATGGGCCCCTTCGGGCCAATGGTTAGATTGGAGATACTGGAAGGGTAGAGAGAAGGTGGGGTAGAGAGATGGAACCAACAGCAAAGATATACACACAAGCTCCTATTTGAAGGACGAGCATCAAAGGAATGAGATGTGGGAGAGGTCGGGCAGTGTAAGATATGACAGAACAATAACAATGTATAAAGTATTGAGGGTTGGTGGGGAGGAGAGACCAGGGGAAGAGGGGAAGGAATGGAAAAGTCGATACTAGGGGCTTAAGGGAAAAGGCGGACGATTGGAGAACAATAATAGAAGTGGACATGTGAGGGTGCTTGACACAGTATGCCTATTTATATATTGTGAAAAACTATGTATGAGCACCAAATAAAATGATTGAAAAAACCAATAAAAAAATTCTTGCCTTATCATTTTTCTACAAATTTTAGTTTTTGCCTATGTAAAATTCTAAGTTTACACAGTTCTAAAATATCTGAGCCCTAGTCACTGATCACTAGCACAATTACATTTCTGATAGAGTAAAGTGACTTTCAAGTGGGCATATTGGAAAATGCTCTGAATAGTATTAAAAGATTGGATAGCATACAAGCTTCCCCCTGATCATTAAAGAATTCTTCTGAATGATTTTTCCTGAAACTTTCTATACTTGTTTTTATTATCTAATGCAATATACTCAAGAATATCTAGCAAAAGTAATGTCCTGGGTAACAAAGAAGTATTTATTTGTTTTGAATTATAGAAGTGGATAACCAAAGTTCTGACTTAAAAATAGCAGCCTGTCTATAATGTATAACAAATTAGAGACTGGTAGAAGCAATATCAGTTATGAAACTCAGTAAACCAACTAGGAAAGTACATCCTGAAAACCATGACTGTAGGAAATAAAGCCAGCATGACTAAGCATTTCATATTTTGATATGCTATTATTGGTCATGAATTTTTTTACATTAATTGTGATTTTTAAATATTTTTAATTTTATTATTCTTTAGGTTACTTAAATTTTTGTACCTCTCATCCCTACTAGTTTAAAGGAAAGCCTGATTAATTTAACCATTGGTAAAGTATGGTGCCAGTTGGTGTCAACTCGAACCTGGGAACATGTTGGAGTAAAGTCCAACCTGTCAATTAGGTGGTACCCTGGGGACGCCTTCTTGAGAGTGTGACCTTTTCTATAACAAAGCCTGTGTGAACTCTCTTTCTTTCTGGCCTGCCCCAGATGGGACCCTGACCTTGAAAGCCAACTGTTCATACCCTACCATGTTCCCATTAACCTTGAATTCGTGGAACTCTGCACTCACCAGCCTGTGATCTCCCTGCATCCCTCACCACCTTTCTGTGTCACCAGTCTTCTACTACTTGAGTCTGAGGAAGGTCAAGCTAGCACTGGTCTGGTGAACTTGAGGTGAACTGGGCTGGGATGTCTTTTCAATATAACATGGCTTCTTGATGTAAAATTCTTTTTTACACATAGATGACCACAGTAACACAACTATCAGGGTAAATTTCCAAATTCATGACTGACATGTTAAGCCTATACCAACTCCTCTCACCACCACCCCATCCAATTCTCACAAATAGCACACAGGTCATACTGTTAGGGCTTTCTGGCCTCCATATATGCTGATCCTCATCAAGAAAGATTTCTGCATATAGCCTACTTCTCTGAGTCCAAGCTCTGATGTCATCATTCACTTTTCTTTAGTTCTCCCACCTTTCTTTACACAGTGAGTGAGGTATCACTCCCCATAATGCATTTCCATACTAAAAAGTCTTAGAAATCTCTATTAGAACTGTTTGCATATTCATTTCTTCCACTGGCGCTAAGTTCTAGATGGGTGCAAGGACCT